>CAUYUJ010017804.1:72500-100763 GCA_963575745.1 Prorocentrum cordatum
TTGTTTGCTGCGTGTTTGCGCGCCGTCTCGGGGCGCTCCTGGAAACACGACGTAAAAACACTACGCAGAATGCCCTCGTCGCCCGCGCCTCGCGCCAGTTCCGCCCCAATCCGCAGCTCCCCGCGGCCTCGGGCGAAAATGGCGAGAGACGCGGGCGACGCGGCATGCTGCTGCGCAGGGGTTCGTCAGGAATCTTCAGGAATCCCCAGGAATCCTGAAGAATCCGGAGGAAGCCTAAGGAACCCTGAGGAATCCTCAAGAATCCATAGTAATCCTCAGGAATCCTCAAGAATCCGGAGGGAATCCTGAAGAGTCCTTCCTCAGGATTCTTGAGGACTCCTCAAGAATCCTCCAGAATCCTGAAGGAATCCGGAGGAATCCGCAGGACTCTTCAGGAATCCTCAAGAATCCAAAGTAATCCTCAGGAATCCTCAGAAATCCTAAAAAGGAATCCTGAGGAATCCTTCGGAATCCACAGGAATCCTCAAGAATCCTGAAGGAATCCTCAGGAATCCTGCCTGAGGAATCCTCAAGAATCCCGAGGGAATCCTGAGGACTCCTCAGGAATCCTCAAGAATCCAAAGTAATCCTCAGGAATCCTCAAGAATCCATGGGGAATCCTCAGGAACCCTGCCTGAGGAATGCCATGCAAAACCATTCTTGGGGAATCCGGAGGAAACCCTAGAATTCCATGGGCACCAAGGACCTCCTAAAGCGGAACATGGCCGCTGGATTCCCCTACTACTACTACTACTACTACTACTACTACTACTACTACTACTATTACTACTACTACTACTACTACTACTACTACTACTACTACTACTACTACTATTACTACTACTACTACTACTACTACTATTACTACTACTACTACAACTACTAGTACGACGACGACTACTACTACTACTACTACTGCTGTTACTGCTGTTACTGCTACTACTACTACTACTACTACTACTACTACTACTGCTACTACTACTACTACTACTATTTTTTGGCTGCGCTATGCACTAGCGCGCGGCTGCGACGAGCAGCGAGAAACGAATCAAAAGGTCACCTGCGGCTACGCTGCGACAATGGAGGAGGACACTTTAGTGTTGGAGCTAGTCGCCACTTTGTTGACCAAGGAGGGAGGCTATATATATATATATATATATATATATTGTGCACTGAGCCGCCCGCAACCTGCTAGCGCGCCTACGGAGCCGTGGAGACCTTGTACAGGTAGGACCTTATTCCTCTTGATCTTACTCTCAAGCGAGTGTACTCACAGGCCCTAGCGAAACTAAAGCCCCCCACTGGCTTGTCAATAATAGGCAGCCGACGCAGCCTTCACCGCCTTGTTCCAGCTATCTCCCTCCAGGTAGCTTCCTTACCTCGTCGTTCCCTTGCGCGGGATCTTCGTGCGCCCACGCGGGTCGGCATCCATTTCTGCCTGGCCCGCCCTGTCCGCAGCGGCCACGGCCTTCGCAATGGCTGCCGTAGAGCCTGCCGCGTTGGGCGGTGCCGCCCTCGGGTTCACCACCTGATTAGTCCCATCTCCCAGGATGGCGTCCAGCGCGGCCACGGCCAGCACCGGGTCCGTCGGCTTGAGCCCGATCTCCAAGGCGTCGAGCATCTCAGGGTCAGCCGCAACGCCGCGTAGCATCACGTGACCACGGCCAGCCCCTGCTCCCCTCTTGTTCGCGAAGCTCGCACAGCACTTGAAGGCAGGCAGGTTGGCGACAGTCTTGACGAGCTGTGCCTGAGACTCGAGCAAGATCCAGAGAGATTTTTCCATTCGGCCCAAACCCGGTCGTGGTAAGCGGAGGCACCGTCTGGTGGCGGTGGCCGCCCGGCTGGGCAGTAGGGGCCGCGCCGCCCACACCTTCGATTCCCTTACGATGCACTAGGTACCTCCTGCTGTACTTGACCGTCCAGAGAAGCGCCTGGAGCTTGGCCACCAAGACCACGCCTCCTGAGAAGGGAACGCTGTGACGATTGAGCTCCTCTAGGGACGGCAGGATCGCGCTGAGGAGGGCCATGTTCTCAGGAAGTGGCTGACAGAGAGCGCTCAAGCGCGCGTCGAACCGAGGTAGCGAACGGCTCCCAGGATTGGCACCGCCCACGAAAGCCAGGAACGGCAACCCGTTCGGCCTGTTCCCGTCCGCTCCGATTTTGCTGATGACAAAGTCTGATGCGCCAGGCCACTCCACGTCGGCAGCCAGGATTCCGTCGCCATTTGCTAGGTAGAAGTCGAGTGCAAGGCCCTGCAGCATCAACTTATCGATGAATGGCCACACTTTCTGGTCGAAGTTCTTCCGGAGGTCCTCCGTCATGGTGAACGACCTCTCCTGGTCGTCCCCTTCTTCTTTCATGCTCCTGAGGAATTGGACGTTCGGCCAGAACGACGGCTCCGTCGAACACAAGGCCAACATTGTAGCGATGTCGCTCCTCTTCACCTACAGCTCCGCCAACGTCTCCTCGAGAGTGCCGTCCGTGGCTAGATCGAGGAGTCCTGCGCCCGAGGGAACGTGAAGGTTTGGCAAGGCTCCACCACCACTCCATTCGGCGTCGGACACTGTGCGAATCATGCTCGGTGGGATAACTCCTGCCATGATCAAGTCCAGCTGGGCGACAAAAACCCATGGCTCCACTTCGTCGTTACTGCAGTAGCGTGCCACCAAACCTAGGATTTGGGTCCCTCCGATCACTTGATGAGGCTGGCCCTCGCCTCCGTTCGCAGCCAGCCAAGAGTTAGCAGCTGGTGGATTGGCCCAGACTGCGCCTCTGAAGGGCATGACAGCGAGCGCCCCAAGGCTGTATGCCCCCTCTGGGAAGGTGATGGGTGACTGGCGCCCGCTGTCCGCCGCATTGCCCATGACCACTGCCCCACCATCAGCTCCAGCCGCAAATGCGGCGGCCTTAGCCTTGCCAACTGCCTTGGCGGCGACAGCAACCGGAGGCGCGGGCTTCGGGTTCGGGACCTTAGCAAGCAAGCCCGCCAAGTCATTGTACTTGGCCTTCGCCGCCGCGTTGTACTTGGGCGGCATAGGCGGGTGGGCGGCCGCGCCCTGCGGCGGCCGCGCCCTACAACGACCACTACTACTACTGCTACTACAACTACTACCACCACCACTATCCTTAATCCTTATTAGAATATACTCCTACTCCCCCCACAGGCCGGCAGATAGCGGGCGCATCCGGGTGGTCCCATCCTAACCTGTAAAAAACAATACAAAATCAACATTTTTCTTATTTTTTCCTCTCGACATGGACGTCCTGTCGTCCACGGCGATAATCCATAGCAAAAAATACCACAAAGAGCACACGCGCGCGTTCATGTCAGAATCCTACCGAACACCGTGTGTTTGCAAGCATTTCAACATAAAAACATCAAAAACCCTATGCTTTTTTTTCACATAATGGTACAAATTTCCCGCCCGGGCTCTCTTGCTGAAATCATAGGAAAACCATAGGAATCTTAAGAATTCGGTCAAATCCAGCGATTTCACGTCATCGCGCGGTGCACTCGCGATGCTCTGTCATGCACCCAGGCCGCGAATCCTGTGCAAAAAATACAACAAAGAGCACCCTCGCGCGTTCATGTCAGAATCCTACCGAACACCGTGTGTTTGCAAGCATTTCAACATAAAAACATCAAAAAACCCAATGCTTTTTCACAAAAATGCTTTGGGGTGTCCTGTCAGACCGTCGGGCTTCCTCCGGCCACCTCTGGCTTCCTGCGGTGTACCGGGCCATTCTCGACTCGTCTGGCAATGCGTGCGCGGCATTCAACACGCGCTCGCCAGTTCCCGTCGGCAACCGCCATCGCGGCCGCATCAGCTGTACCAAACCGGCTGTCCGGTGTGACTTCGGCCCCCAGTTGTGCCAGCTTTGCTTCTTATGTTGTGGGAGGGCGGGTGGGACTGGGCATGCCATGCTTGACTCGCTCGAGCTGGCTAGCTTGACTCCTACTCCTACTCCGACTCCTACATCCTCCCTCCTCCTCCTCCTCCACCACTCACCTCCCCACCTCCTACACCTACTACAAACAACTACTACTACTAGCAACTACTGCTAACTACTGCTATCTACAACTACCACTATCTACTGATTCTAACTACTACACTACTAACTTACAACTACGGAGGACTACTACACTTACATACGACAGCAGGGCACAACTAACTACTAATTTTATCTACTACATTAATCTACTACGACTAACGACTACGACTACGACTACGACTACGACTGACCTGACACCTACAACTACTACTAATACTATTACTACTACTACTACTACTACTACTACTACTACTACTGCTATTACTACTACTACTACTACTACTACTACTACTATTACTACAACTACTACTACTACTACTACTACTACTACTACTACTACTACTACTACTACTACTACTACTCCTTCTACTACTACTACTACTACTACTACTACTACTACTTCTACTACTACTACTACTACTACTACTACTACTACTACTACTACTACTACTACTACTACTACTACTTCGATTACGACTACGACTACGACGACGACGACGACGACGACGACGACGACTACTACAACGACAACTACAACGACTACACTACTACTACTACTACTACTACTACGACTACTACTACTACTACTACGACTACGACTACTACTACTACTACTACTACTACTACTCTACTCCTACTACTACTACTACTACTCCTACTCCTACTCCTACTCCTACTCCTACTCCTACTCCTACTACTCCTACTACTACTACTACTACTACTACTACTACTACTACTACTACTACTTTTTTGGCTGCGCTATGCACTAGCGCGCGGCTGCGACGAGCAGCGAGAAACGAATCAAAAGGGCGCCCGCGGCTACGCTGCGACAGTGGAGGAGGACACTTTAGTGTTGGAGCTAGTCGCCACTTTGTTGACCAAGGAGGGAGGCAATATATATATATATATATATATATAGTGCACTGAGCCGCCCGCAACCTGCTAGCGCGCCTACGGTGCCGTGGAGACCTTGTACAGGTAGGACCTTATTCCTCTTGATCTTACTCTCAAGCGAGTGCACTCACAGGCCCTAGCGAAACTAAAGCCCCCCACTGGCTTGTCAATAGTAGGCAGCCGACGCAGCCTTCACCGCCTTGTTCCAGCTATCTCCCTCCAGGTAGCTTCCTTACCTCATCGTTCCCTTGCGCGGGATCTTCGTGCGCCCACGCGGGTCGGCATCCATTTCTGCCTGGCCCGCCCTGTCCGCAGCGGCCACGGCCTTCGCAATGGCTGCTGTAGAGCCTGCCGCGTTGGGCGGTGCCGCCCTCGGGTTCACCACCTGATTAGTCCCATCTCCCAGGATGGCGTCCAGCGCGGCCACGGCCAGCACCGGGTCCGTCGGCTTGAGCCCGATCTCCAAGGCGTCGAGCATCTCAGGGTCAGCCGCAACGCCGCGTAGCATCACGTGACCACGGCCAGCCCCTGCTCCCCTCTTGTTCGCGAAGCTCGCACAGCACTTGAAGGCAGGCAGGTTGGCGACAGTCTTGACGAGCTGTGCCTGAGACTCGAGCAAGACCCGGTAGTTGTCACGATCCAGAGAGATTTTTCCATTCGGCCCAAACCCGGTCGTGGTAAGCGGAGGCACCGTCTGGTGGCGGTGGCCGCCCGGCTGGGCAGTAGGGGCCGCGCCGCCCACACCTTCGATTCCCTTACGATGCACTGGGTACCTCCTCCTGTACTTGACCGTCCAGAGAAGCGCCTGGAGCTTGGCCACCAAGACCACGCCTCCTGAGAAGGGAACGCTGTGACGATTGAGCTCCTCTAGGGACGGCAGGATCGCGCTGAGGAGGGCCATGTTCTCAGGAAGTGGCTCACAGAGAGCGCTCAAGCGCGCGTCGAACCGAGGTAGCGAACGGCTCCCAGGATTGGCACCGCCCACGAAAGCCAGGAACGGCAACCCGTTCGGCCTGTTCCCGTCCGCTCCGATTTTGCTGATGACAAAATCTGATGCGCCAGGCCACTCCACGTCGGCAGCCAGGATACCGTCGCCATTTGCTAGGTAGAAGTCGAGTGCAAGGCCCTGCAGCATCAACTTATTGATGAACGGCCACACTTTCCGGTCGAAGTTCTTCCGGAGGTCCTCCGTCATGGTGAACGACCTCTCCTGGTCGTCCCCTTCTTCTTTCATGCTCCTGAGGAATTGGACGTTCGGCCAGAACGACGGTTCCGTCGAGCACAAGGCCAACATTGTAGCGATGTCGATCCTCTTCACCTACAGCTCCGCCAACGTCTCCTCGAGAGTGCCGTCCGTGGCTAGATCGAGGAGTCCTGCGCCCGAGGGAACGTGAAGGTTTGGCAAGGCTCCACCACCGCTCCATTCGGCGTCGGACACTGTGCGAATCATGCTCGGTGGGATAACTCCTGCCATGATCAAGTCCAGCTGGGCGACAAAAACCCATGGCTCCACTTCGTCGTTACTGCAGTAGCGCGCCACCAAACCTAGGATTTGGGTCCCTCCGATCACTTGATGAGGCTGGCCCTCGCCTCCGTTCGCAGCCAGCCAAGAGTTAGCAGCTGGTGGATTGGCCCAGACTGCGCCTCTGAAAGGCATGACAGCGAGCGCCCCAAGGCTGTATGCCCCCTCTGGGAAGGTGATGGGTGACTGGCGCCCGCTGTCCGCCGCATTGCCCATGACCACTGCCCCACCATCAGCTCCAGCCGCAAATGCGGCGGCCTTAGCCTTGCCAACTGCCTTGGCGGCGACAGCAACCGGAGGTGCGGGCTTCGGGTTCGGGACCTTAGCAAGCAAGCCCGCCAAGTCATTGTACTTGGCCTTCGCCGCCGCGTTGTACTTGGGCGGCATAGGCGGGTGGGCGGCCGCGCCCTGCGGCGGCCGCGCCCTACAACGACCACTACTACTACTGCTACTACAACTACTACCGCCACCACTACTCCTACTCCTACTCCTACTCCGACTCCTACAACTTCTCCTCCTCCTCCTCCTCCTCCTCCTCCTACTACTACTACTACTACTACTACTACTACTATTACTACAACTACTACTACTACTACTACTACTACTACTACTACTACTACTACTACTACTACTACTACTACTACTACTACTATACTACTACGACTACTACTACACTACTACTACTACCACTACTACTACTACTACTACTACTACTACTACTACTACTACTACTACTACTACTACTACGACTACTACTACGACTAGGACCGACTACGACTTACGACTACTATACTACTAATACTACTACTACTACTACTACTACTACTGTACTGACTACTCGTAACTACTACTCGTACTACTACTCGTACTCCTACTCGTACTCCTACTCGTCTCCTACTCGTACCGTACTACTACTACTACTACTACTACTACTACTACTACTACTACTACTACTACTACTACTACGACTACTACTACTACTACTACTACTACTGATGCTACTACTACTACTACTACTGCTGCTGCTGTTGCTGCTGTTGCTGCTCCTACTACTACGACTACTACTACGACTACTACTACGACTACTACTACTACTACTACTACTACTACTACTACTACTACTACTACTACTACTACTACTACTACTACGACTACTACTAAGACTACGACTACGACTACTACTACTACTACTACTACTACTACTACTACTACTACTACTACTACTACTACTACTACTACTACTACTTACTACTAACTAACTACTACTAACTACGAGCTACTACTACTACTACTACTACTACTACTACACATACTACTACTACTACCACTACCACCACCATCACCATCACCACCACCACCACTACTACTACGACTACTACTACTGCTACTACAACCTACTACTACTACTGCTACTACCACTACTACTACTACTACTACTACTACTACTACTACTACTACTGCTACTGCTGCTCCTAGTACTACTACTGCTTCTGCTGCTCCTAGTACTACTACTGCTTCTGCTGCTAACGCTACTACTACTACTACTACTACTACTACTACTACTACTACTACTACTACTACTACTACTACTACTACTACGACTACTACTACTACTACTACTACGACTACTACTACTACTACGACTACGACTACGACTACGACTACGACTACGACTACGACTACGACTACGACTACGACTACGACTACTACGACTACGACTACTACTACTACTACTACTACTACTACTACTACTACTACTACTACTACTACGCCCACTAGCACGCACACGAATACGACTGTTACTGCTACGACTGGTGGGACGACGACGACGATGGCGGCTATTACGGGCACTACTATAAAATATATATCGTTGTAGTAGTAGGGCAATGCACTGCAATAGCTACTGGTAACTTTAAGGAGCCCTTAGGGTGTCTCTAAGGAGCCTCTGAGGGGCCCCCTGGGAAAACTCTGGGGAAGCCCTGTGGAGCCCCGAAGGAGCTTCTAAGGAGCTTCTCGCGAGCCTCTAACAAGCCTCCAGGAAGGCTCTTAGGAGCCTCTAAAGGGCTTCTCGCACATGCAGCTTTTCACGCAAGTTCTACTCAAGTTTGCCTCGAAAGAACCCAAAATACTGGAAATGATCTAACATACCAAGAAAACATACTTGTTCAACTGCAGATCCGACTTCTTCTCGCCCCTGTTGAGAAGCAACTTGCGGTGCGCCCTCAGAGGTTCCTCGGGATTGAACTCCCTGTTGGTTCCCGCCGGGAGCCCAGCGGCCCGCGCTAACGCCCGCGGGGGCCAGCTGCGTCCGCGGAGACCGGCGTGGCGTCGAGGCCGTCGCTGGGGGTAGAAACGCTCGGAATTGACTTCGTCATCAAAGTTATCCATGCCCGTGCACCTCGAGTGCGCCCTCGTCTGCACAGTACGCCAAACTCTCGATGTACGTCCCAAGCGCGTTGACCCTACACGGCCAGGGGTTTGGTAGTGTGCTCGTCCTTCGCTGATGTTTCGCCAGCCTCTCCGTCCTGTGCGGCCCGCGAGTCACCTGCAACACCTTCGTTTGCGCTCGTTCTGGCCTTGATTTGAATTACGCAGCCATGGCCTCGAACATGGCGGGGAGCTTCTGGTACTGGTACTCCGTGTTCCACGGCGCAGGCGATGCGTTGCCAAAGCCGTCTCCACCGACGCGGCGGGAGGGAGCAAGCTGCTGCTCCACGGCCGTGTTTGCTGCCCGAGCGAGTGTGGCAATGTGCTGTGGAGCTTGCACGCGATCCTGCACGCCCAGTTCGTTGATGTTCCGCGTCAGAGGCACCCCCAGGTCGGCTTCCTTGGTCCAGCCAGGATGGGACCCACGGGCGGCGCCATCTTTCATGAAGTTCCGTCAGGCAAGCCGAGGGGGCGGTGTTACTGCAGGATCATGCAGGATCTCACAGCAAATTTGCTTCAACAGGGGCTCATCAAGTCGCTGAAAAAAACTGCTTCAAACAGAAGTATTCCTTCCGCCTGGGATGCTGTACAGCCTCGCAGGAGAACATCTTGAGCAAACATTGTTGTTACGGGGGCGGTGTGGAGACGGAGGCGTTGGGGAACGGGCACGATGGGGAAGACAAGGAGGATGGAGGAGGAGGGATATGAGGACAAGGGCAGGCGGGAATAGCGGGACTCGTTAAACGAGGAGGGCAATCAGACCCCGAAGACCTCAACCCCCAGAAGGATGCTCCTCTCCACGGCCTACCAGAAGGCGACTCCCCCAGGGCCTACTCCTAGGAGTGGCGGGCCCGTGGCCAGGGGCAAGCAGGCTTTCCCTGGCCCACGGTCCTGGACCATCTACAGGGAGGGCGATGATGGTATTTTCTACCAGGCATGGACACATCTCCTACCTCATCCCTTTTCGTCTGAAGGCTCTCCTCATCGAGTCTCGCGCGCGCGCGTGCTAAACAAAAACACTTCTGTCACTTCGCACGCTGACTAGTTACATCGGCGGGAATTGTCACAAGCCATCGGGCATGACATCTAGGCTGGCATGACGGTGACCGCCGCACCACACAGCCCAGCATCCTTGAGGGTCATGCTGTCGTCCGTGATGGGCTTCGGTGGGAAACCTCCCTTGATGGCCATCGCCTGGAGTCGCTGCAGGAAACATAACTCTGGACATGCCACATACACCTATGAGTGGGGTGGGGAGGATGGGGTGGGCCACTAGATGGATCTCGGTTATGGCTGACTGGCTGGCGAGATGACTAAATCAAGCTTGACGCACTTATCCCGTGGAGGGTGCTGCAATTGCCCACGACACCAACGCTGCCACCGGCTGTGTCGTCAGGCTGCACGGCGTTGCTGTAATGACTGAGCCAGCGGGTTGGCTACAGAGATCGAAAAGAGCCCTGGTTGTACCCCCAGGGGAAAAAGCAAAGATCACCTGGCCACCCACGCACTGCTCGCAGAAGCGCCGCAAGTCCCCAACAGTCTGCTCCTGGTTGAACTCCTGCGCCTTCTTCTGCCCGTCGTGGAAGCGGATCTGGATCTTCGTCTTCGGCTTGGAATCGTCGACCTGGACGCTGCCCTGGCCAGCCACTACGGTGGGCGCCGCCGCCGACGACGAAGACCTTAGAAGGACCCCGCCGTTCCACACTTATTTCTTCGGGGGCGTCCAAGAGGGGTGTGTGCAAATCATGACCCGAGGCACGTGCGCGGACCAGGGGGGGCCAGGGAACGTATTGAAATAAGAGGAGGTCCCATGAAATCTGGGGAGATATCGTGGCCCTGGCCATGATATCGCCCCCCCCCCCTAGTCTTCACCCCCCTCTTGGCCGCCCCCGATCTCTACGGCCAGGTCGTGACCCTGATGCAGCCAGGCGGTCCGCCCCAAAGCGGCGCGAGCACCCTACCGATCCAGGGACTATATCCAGATCGGCGGCCTCCTCGGGCACTGATCGCCAGAGCAGGGACTTCTGGGGCGATGACCCGCCGAGCGTGTTCCCCTCCCCAGAGAAGTTCACGCGCGCGGGAGCGGGCGGCCCCTGCGAGCAGGGAAAGGGCGGGAAGAAGACTTACGCCTGCACGCCTGGGCCTGCTCCACCGCTGCCTCTGCGAGGAGCGGGGAGGCGGAGGAGGGGAGCAGGGAACATGTGGGAGAGCCTGGTGGGCAGCGGCGGCGAGGAGCTCTCAACCTCTGCACCCCTCATCTGGAGCCATCCTGCCTGCCCTGCACCACCTACCCTCGCGCATCGCGCCCTGAGATGTGCGACGCGCGGTATATTCGCGTTGTGACACCGACCCCCCGAAGAGTGGCAGCTCTCCGGCGACGTGGGAGTCGCTGCTATCTTTGTGCCCCCAATCACTCCGACGGTAGGACCCCGCACGAGAATATGTTTAGTTCCCCAATCAGAGCTTGCCTCTGTAGGGGTCCTGGCGGATTCATATGTGTAGGTGACCTGCGTCGCCGATTTCGGTGGCCAGCCCGGGTGCCCGGGTGCCGTGCCCAGGTGCCCGGGTGCCCAGGTGCCCGGGTGTCCAGGTGCCTGGTAGCTCTATAGCCCTACAGCCCTACAGCCTGATAGCCCTTTAGCCCTGTAGCCCTAATAGCCCTATAGCCCTATAGCCCTACATCCCTAATAGCCCTGTATCCCTATAGCCCTGTAGCCCTGTAGCCTATAGCCTTATTGCCCTATAGCCTTATAGCCCAATAGCCCTATAGCCCCGTGGCCCTGATAACCCTATAACCCTACAGCCCAATAGCCCTATAGCCCAATAACCAAATAGCCCTATAGCCTTATCGCCTTATAGTCCTATAGCCCTAGAGCCCTGGAGCCCTATAGCCCTGTAGCCCTATAGCCTTACAGCCGTATAGTCCTATAGCCCTATAGCCTTATAGCCCCATGACCCTATAGCCCTACAGCCCTATAGCCCTAGTAGCCCTATAGCCCTATAGCCCCATAGCCCTATAGCCCTAAAGAGATTATGACTGTTTTGTTTCTCCGGTATCATTTGTCCAACGCCCTTTCCTCTTCGCCCTGACAGAAGCCCCCCTCCCGTCCTCTGATTGGCGTCTTCTTCTTCTTCTTCATTTTATTTTTCGTCCTCCCCCTCCTTTTCATCTTCGTCGTCGTCCTCCTCCTCCTTATCCTCCTCCTCCCATATGTATGATCGTCCTTCTCCTCCTTTTCCTCGACTTCCTCCTCCTCCTCCTTCTCCTCCTCCTTCTCATGCTTTTCCTCCTCCCACTCCTCCTCCTCCTCCTCCTCCTCCTCCTCCTGTTCCTGTTCCTGCTCCTCCTCCTCCTCGTCCTCCTCCTCCTCCCTCCCCTCCTCCTCCTCGTATCAGTCGTGTGATTGTGATTGCTATTGTTATTAGTACTAGTAATAATATTAGTCTTCGAACTACTATTATTTACTACTACTACTACTATTCCGAGTAATATCAATACTACTACTACTACTACTACTACTACTACTACTACTACTACTACTACTACTAATACTACTACTACTACTACTACTACTACTACTACTACTACTACTACTACTACTACTACTACTACTACTACTACTACTACTACTACTACTACTACGACTACTACTACTACTACTACTACTACTACTACTACTACTACTACTACTACTACTACTACTACTACTACTACTACTACTACTACTACTACTACTACTACTACTACTACTACTACTACTACTACTACTATACTACTACTACTACTACTACTACTACTACCACTACTACTACTACTACTACTACTACTACAACGACGACTGCGACTACGACTACGACTACGACTACGACTACGACTACGACTACGACTACGACTACGACTACGACTACGACTACTACTACTACTACTACTACTACTACAAAAAATACTACTACTACTACTACTACTATTTCTGTTATTGCTGTTACTGAAAGTATTATTGCTCGCAGTATTATTGTCATTCGTATACTTGTAAGTATACTGAAACGTAATGATATCATACAACCATTACTTCTAATCATAATAGTAATAATCATGTTATTACTACTATGATCATTGGTGTTATTCCCTACCTAGGCTCTGCCTAGAGGGTTCTTACTCTCTTTCTTCAAGGGGCCGGGCAGTGGAACTCGCCCAGGGTGGCTCCCCCAGTCCCCGCCCCGCGGTTCCCGCAGTTGCGCCCCCTAGCTTTAGCTTTAGCTTCAGCATTAGCTTTAGCTTTAGCTTTAGATTTAGCTTAGCTTTAGCTTAGCTTCAGCTGAGCTTTAGCTTAGCTTTAGCTTAGCTTTAGCTTAAGTTTAGCTTAATGTTAGCTTAGATTCAGCTTCGATTTAGCATAGCTTTAGCATAGATTTAGCTTAGCTTTAGCTTAACTTTAGCTTAGCTTTAGCTTAGCTTTAGCTTAGCTTTAGCTTAGCTTTAGCTTAGCTTTAGCTTAGCTTTAGCTTAGCTTTAGCTTAGCTTTAGCTTAGCTTTAATTTAGCTGTAGCTTAGCTTAGTTTTAGCTTAACTTTAGCTTAGCTGTAGCTTAGCTTTAGCTTAGCGTTAGCTTAGCTTTAGCTTTAGCTTAGCTTTAGCTTAGCTTTAGCTTAGCTCTAGCTTAGCTTTACCGTTACTACTAATGCTGCTTTCCTAGGGGCTCCAACTCCTAGGTAGGATCGCACCGGGATAAATATCATTACCAGTCGTGTATTCCTCCTCCTCCCACTCCTCCTCCTCCTCCTCCTCCTCCTCCTCCTCCTCCTCCTCCTCCTCTTTTTCATCGCCGTCGTCGTTGTCCTCCTCCTCCTCCTCGTGATATTCCTTTTCCTCCTCCTCCTCCTCCTCCTCCTCCTCCTCCTCCTCCTCCTCCCCCCCTCCTTCTCATGCGATTATTCCTCGTCCTCCTCCTCCTCCTTCTCCTCCTCCCCTTCCTCCTCCTCTCCGTAGCCATTTTGGCTCAAGTCCGTAGCGTTTCGCTCAGGGCAGGAGTCTTTTGGCGTGGGGGAGGCAGCGGCCCCCGACAGCTCTCAGGGTCCCCACCCGTCCATGTCCTTTTAGTGTATTGTGGTCCCATCCCGCACCTCTTTGCCGCAATGTACTCAGAGCCACATGGCCAATGGCGCGAAACCGCGCGCAGATTCGCATTGTCGTTCTTGCTTGCATAAGCGTGCCGGTGCAAAGTTGGTCAACTGGGGAAGCAGTCTCAAGTGTCATGGATGATTGCAGAAGAAGGGTATGTTCGGTGGAAATGTTATGTCAGGCGCCCCTAGCACTCGGCTCAAGCAAGGCTCGGGCGCGGGTGATGGCCCCTCGGCGGCGGCGCCCAAGTCCAAGGTGGAGCAGGCGCTGCTGGAGGCTCGCGCGGAGATCGCCAGGCTCAAGCGCCAGCAGCAGCTGCAGGCGGAGGGCGACGGCGGCAGCGGTGCCTCCGAGGTGCAGGCCGACGGTGCGCCCAACGGCGAGCCGACGGAGCAGCTAGCGCTGGACGTCAAGCGGCTCGAGCAGAACTTGGCCATCGCAAAGACGGGGGTCGGCACCTGGGCGGAGGAGCAGCAGCGTGTGCTGGGCCAGCAGCTCACGGACGCGAGGCAGAAGCTTCTCGACTCCAAGCCGCTCCACACGCAGGTGCACGCCCTGGCCAATCGTGTCAAGGCAGGGGCGACCAGGGTCGAGAAGGCTAAGGAGGCACAGTTGCGAGCGGTCTCGCAGCTGGAGAAGGCGCAGACGGACGTCAGCAATGCCAACGCCAACCTCGAGCAGTTGCAGAAGCAGCAGATCGAGCTGAAGGGCGAGCTGGGCACCATGCAGAGCAGCTCGGCAGGTCGGCGGAGCCTGGCAACGGTGAGGGTGTCACGATCCCGACGCTGGGTGTCTCGACGGCGGAGCTGGAGGCCATCATCGCCAAGCTCACCGAGGGCACGGGCATCAACTCGGAGGCCGTGACATCGGCGGCCAGATCGACGAGCTCATCGTCGCCAAGAAGCCGAAGCTCGTGGCAGCTAATGGGGGTGGTCATGGTGCTGCTGGGTCTGCTGGTGCAAGAGACGCTGGCGTGCATCAAGGCCAGGCTCCCGAGCCAGTCTGGCAGCCAGACGGGACCGACACGAAGGAGCTCGAGAAGATCACGCAGCCTCTCGCCAGCTGGGCCACCGAGGCAGAGTTGCGTGAGATAGAGCCAGGCGGCTTGCGAAGGGGGGATATTCGCCTTTCTAAGCTCATGATGTGTGCCTTGTTTGTGATAAGTTGGTCGCCAGTCATGGGAAAAAGGTTGCGTTACTACAGTCAATATCACGTCGTGGGGCTCATGTGCTAGGTGTTTGGAGGATCTACCTTCGGACGCGCAAGTCATAGCCCTGCAGGAGCACCACATTGCAGATTCGGATCGCCTCGCCAGTTTTCAACGCGAGGTAGCAGACTACGGTTCTGTTGGCATTTGGGCGCCATCATTAGAGTCAGCATCGTCGGAGACAGGTACCAGTGCGGGGGTGGCGGTATTGGCGAGATCGTCGATGACAGTTGCAGCGCCACCCTTTGTGCAGAGCGCTATCATCGTCACTGGAAGGCTCGTGGGTGCATGCATCCACTGGGGAGTGAAGGGAGGCTTGGTGGCCCTGTCAATTTACTTAGTAGATTCAGTTGGCATGAATGGTGAGAATAAACGTATCTTGTTCCAGCTGGCTCAGTATACTTCGAAGCTCATGGCCGCACATGTGGATTGCATGGTGTGCGGAGACTTCAGCATGTCGATGGCAGATCTTGCGGGCTCGTGTCTTGCGGAAGTTGAGGTGCTGTTCGCTGTGCCACGGGCTGCCACATGCTGGCCGACGCAAGTGTCTAAGCATTCTACCATCGACTACTTTTTGATACGTACCAGCCTGGCTTCTCGCCTGAGGGAACCATGGGTGCAGGATGACGGCACTACTTGCATATGGAGCTGGCCGCAGACGACTTGGACATGAAGGTGAGGGTGCCAGTAATACCGAGGGGTATTATGGCTACCCCGCCTATTGGGTGTGCCAGAGGGGTCGAGAATTGGGCCCCAGCGCTTGCGTCCATTCGCTCTGTGGAGTCGTGCAGGATCTTCTGGGGGCATGGGACAACGTGCTCTCCACCGTGGAGCAGGAGCCGCTGGACAGGTATGACGTGGTTGGCCCGACACGTAAGCTGTTCCAGGGCAGGGCTGGCAAGGTCGACGCCGAGCTGAAAGCGGTGAAGTGGGTGCCTCCCGCTCGACGCACCAGGCTTGGCCCCCAGGCGCAGGCGATGAAGGTGGCGTCCAGGTGGGCCAAGCACCTCATGAACGTCGGGGCATACATCCAGCGGTCGCTGAACGAGCTGCATCTCTCCAACTTGATGTGTCCGCTGGATGCCACCACGTACCGCAAGTTAGCTCAATTCGTCTTGGAAGCGAAGGTGTATATGGGCAAGATCATGAACTCCACCCACATCCTCGCACATTTAGACCAGTGGGCGAGAGATTTGTTTTGTTGTGGCGTCTGCATTTTCTGCAGGGACGACTTCACGTAGCCAGCAGAATTGTCAAGTGCTGCCAGGCTTGTTATGACAAAGCGGTCTCTAAGAGGCGGGACGCTTGGGCAAGGTTTGCGCATAATTCCTTCACGAGAGGGGCTAGATCTGCGACCGCGAGATCGCGCCCTGGGCCCAGGTTTGGAGGTGCCACGGGTTGAACCGATTCGAGCTACCTGGAGGCGCGAGGTCATAGGCCCAAGCTCCCTAACATCGCAGTCGACATGATCAAGGCAGCGGTGACTTCTTTCTCTGCGAAGACAGCGACGGGCCCAGGCAGGATAGCGGTGCGTGCGCTGCTGCTCTTGTCGAATGAGGGCCTCTACACCATTGCCGCGCTGATCGGATGCTGTGAGGATTGGTACACGTGGCCAGGTGAACGGATATGGCATGAGATGGTCAGGCTGCCAAAGCCCAGCGAAGGGTGTAGGCTCATTACGTTGATGACCAGTATCATTCGGGTATGGGCGCGGATTCGTGTGACCGTTTCGCGGGAATGTATTCGAAGCCTTCCGAGTGTAGACATATGGGGACTGGGTGCTGGGCGCACGTCAGTAGATTCAGCTTTTCAGTTGAATTTGTAAACAGAAGTTGCGGAGGCATCCAACCTGTACACTGTTACGGCGGTGATGGGTGCTTGCAAATTTTTTGGGGCCACACAGCCCCAGGCGTTGCTCAAGGAGGCCAAGGCGCCGGACATAGACCTGGTACTTGTGTGGATGTTGCTTGAGCTGTGCCGTCAGCCGCGACGGCTGCGAGCATCCGGGTCGATCAGCGAGAGTGCCGCCGCCTTCCAGGGCATCCTGGTGGGATGCTCGCACGCGTGTTGTTTGGTATCAGTTGCTTTACACATGCTATTGGATGCTGTCTGGCCGCCTTCGATCACCCCAAGTGCTCTGGTGGATGGTTGCCGTCTCCAATGAGTTGGCGAGCCGACGGATCAACTGCGGACTTTTTTTTCTGGGCTGCAGTCACCAGGTTTCGAGAAGGCGCAAAGGAGCTGGGCATCATCACTCACGTGGATAAGCCTTGCTATACTCCATCGTGTCAGAAGGTGGCGTCTGCATGCAGGAAGTATGGTGGCGCCAAAGGCTTGGTTTGCCGAAGCTGGATCCGCAGTCTGGGTCGCGATATGCGTGGCAGGCGCAATTCGAAGAGGCTCACCGCGCAGAGAATATCTAGCATTGTGGCGAGGAGGCGGCGTCTTCGCATGATCCAGAGTGCTGTGGGCAGTAAAGTCACGTGCTTGTGGAAGACGGGGCTACTCCCCAGTGCTGGACATGGTGCTAGAGTGGCTGGACTATCGGAGCGGCACCTCGGCCAACTTCGTGCAGAGGCTGGCAGACTGGTCGGGTCTAGACCAGGATCTTCAAGCCTGACGCTGCGCCTGGCGACGCAGAGGCCAAGGGAGTTAGATCCAGTATATGGTCCCGGGCTCCGGGCCAGCGGGCCCCCCCCCCCAGATGGTATGGTCCCAGGATTCCTCGGGCCCCCCCCCCCCAGATGGTATGGTCCCAGAGACGACGACGACGACGACGACGACGACGACGACGACGACGACGACGACGACGACGACGACGACGACGACGACGACGACGACGACGGCAACGGCGACGGCGACGGCTACGGCGACGGCGACGGCGACGGCGACGGCGACGACTACGACGACGGCGACGACGACGACGACGACGGGACGACCACGACGACGACGACGGCTGCGGCGGCGACGACGCCGGCGGCGGCGGCGGCGACGACGATGACGACGATGACGACGGCGACGACGACGATGACGACGACGACGACGAGGACGACGAGGACGACGTTGACGAGGACGACGAGGACGACGACGACGACGACGACGACGACAACGACCTCTGAACCACCACAGCACCACACCACATCCACAGAGGCGGGGGGGGCACCGCAGCGCAGCACCACGCCACGCCCACCTCTGAACCACCACCGCACCACAACACATCCACAGGGGGGGGGCACCGCAGCGCAGCACCACGCCACGCCCACAGGGGGGGCCGGGGGGGGGGACCATCGCGCGGGGGGGGGGCCAATGGCATCAGCATTGGGGAGGGGGGGCCCAAGCCCTGGGCCATATATGTATATATGTATATATATATATATATATATATATATATGGCAACGTATGTGTATATATATATATATATGGCAACGTGCGATATTGTATGCAGGTATGCCGCGTGGGTGTGGGAACAAAGGATTTCGCCGAGCCAAGTACATCACGCTTGGGCGGCTATTACGACCAAGATGGTTGGCGAAGGCAAGACGACTTGGCAGGAGACGAGAGGTCCAATCTCGCCCACCATCCTCATGCTATGGCGCATTGGCTGGTACATGTGCTCGTCGACGGTGCTGGCCAATGATAGAGAGGAGAAGTTCAATCTGTTGGCCGTCTCGCCCAATGATTTACGCAGGCACTTGGTCGAGTCAATCGAGAGATGGCAGGGCAGACGAAGTATGTCAAGGTTTCAGCATCCACTCGGTGACCAAGCGCAACTGTGGGTACGCGCCCTGCGGCAATGTCTGGGCGCGGCCAAGGGCAGCTGTAAGGGAAGGCCCGCAGGCCGCCAACCTGCGGGCTCACTGGTCACGTGTCGCCTGGACGCGCCAGGCCAAGTTCGAGTTCAACCTTGTCTCATCGCCTAGGTGTCTCGCCTGCGGTCAAGATAGCGAGAGTTCGGGGCGCGGGTTCTTTGGATGCGAAGCGCTGTTTGGGCCATTGGACAACGCGGAAGGGGCAGACAACATCCCCCTGAGAGACACGCGGACATCTACGCGTACACGAGGGACAAGGGCATGCATATTACGGGCTGGCTGCTGGGAGCCTGCCTGCCTCGTGCGCCGCCCACAATCCCCGAGGTCAAGTTCGGCCTCCCTGTGCAGTACTGGGGCGACTGGTCCACTCCCAAGCAGCTCTTTAGGAATGCTGTCTTCACGGACGGCTCAGGCATAGCCCCATCCATCCCTGAGCTCAGGAGACGCGGCTGGGCCGTGGTTCAGTTTGCGAGGCAGGGCATTCCGATGAGAGCAGCGTTCGGGCCGTTACCTGGACCGCTGCAAACTGATGGAAGAGCTGGGAGACGCGCGCTGCTGATGGCCGCGACGCTTTTCGGGCCGACTCGGGAGTTCGCGTTCGCAGACTTGCTGGCCCTGGAGGCGGAGGCTGCGTCCTGGAGGCCAGAGCTGGAAGCAGCCGCGGCTGCGCGCGCAACTGCATGGAGACGTTTACGCGCGCAGGAGTCCAGGCCGCAGGTCATCTGGATCCCAGCGCACAAGACTATCGACGAATACCTGGACCGTTCGATGAACCCGCTGCTCTACCTGGGCAACATGTGGGCAGACTGGTTCGCGCGGCGGGGCGCAGACACACATGCGGCGCCGAAGGTCTACGAGGAGTCCTATAACGTCGAGATGCGGTTTGCCATGCAGGTGGCCGCCTACACCGGGCGGGCTACGCAACGGTCGCTGAAGGCGGGAAGGCGGAGGCCTGTTCGTCCAGATGTTGTTCCCAGGCCTGTCGGAGTCCGTCTCATGCCTTTGCAGGCGACCTCGCATGTCGTGGCGAAATTGTCTGATGGCCCCTTCGTGCGCCGACGGTGCGCGAGGAGGACGGCAGGGAGTTCCAGGGCTGCTTGGAATTTGTTCCTCAGATCGGCGCGTCAGCATAACCGGCTGCGCGCGCTGCTTGCAGAAGCAACGGTTGAGTTTGGATGCGGCGTTGCCTACCTATACTATTTCGGAGGCTGGAAGGTTTGCGATGGGTGCGCTGGACGCGGCGCCGACCCTCCAAGACCCTGGGCACGTCGGCGACGCATATTGGTCTCCGAATGGGCAGATGCTAATGCTATCATTTGCAATGGGCACCAACTTCGGCGCGCAGGACCTGCGGTCTTCTTCAAAGTATGCGTGACCTGGTCGGCTGGAGGAGTGTCCAAACAACTCATGTCAGAGTGCGGCGGTGCACCGGGCGGAGAAGGGAAGGGCGAGACCTCCCTGTCCAACATCGAAGCACGACGCCGCAGATTGCTGAAGGGGCCCCACAGAAAAAGACAGCGCGTCGCTGGCCCCTTCTGCTGCGCCTGCTGGTGGTGGAGCAAGCAGCGCAGCCAAGTCGAATTCGTTTATTTGATTGACGTGTTTCTGTGTTCTTCAATCTGTGATTGACGTTTCAGGCTGAGGCCGTGATTTCGTACATCGCCGAAGACTTGGTTATGGACTTCGGCTCTTTCGGCCCGCTGGCGATCGCTGGGCGGGAGTGCCCGCGCTGGGCGGAGGCCTGTCTACCTTGCGTCGTGGGCAGGTGGCGCGGCTGGGAGTTTTTGCCGCTGGCTGGGCGGAGGCCTGTCTACGGCGCAGCTGGAGGGCGCTCGCAGTGCTGTCAGGTGTTTGTTCGGCGGCGACTGCTTCCATATCGGGTGCCCCGCGCAGGGCCGCGGTGGTGCTGCCGCGCGCGGGATGCGCCCTACGCCGTGCTCATTGGCGACCTGGGGCACCGTGACGTCTACGGGTGCCTGGTCTGCGACGTCTTTTCTCTGTTTCGCCGTGTCCTACGCCTTCCTTGTGAACTACGGCTTCTTTATTGCCCGCGTGGCCCCCTGTGGGGAAAGCGGGGGCGTCGCCATCCGCCGCGCTGATGGCCCGTCTGGCCCCTCCTGGGGGCGGGCCCGCGCTGGCGCTGGAGGTGGGCGCCTTCGTCGCCCTCCGCTGAGGGCGCGGCCTCCTCGGCCGCCCCGGCAGCTGTTCGTTTCGACGGACGGCTGCGCCAGGCCTCGTCCCTCACCCCTTCCTCCTCCTCCTCCTCCTCCTCCCCTTTCCTCCTTATCCGCCTCCTTGCCCTCGTCCCACCTGTTCTCGTCATGCAGCCCACTTTCCATCGGGCAGGGCCACGCATGTCGATTTTCCGCGGCGCCGTCGCCGCCTCGGCCAGCGCCGGCGCGCCCCCCCGCGACCAGATCGCAAAGCCGCCGGGGCAATTTCGCGGGCCAGACCGCCAGGGCAAGCCCGCGGGCCGCTGGGGCGCGGGAGCGAGCCGTTGGGACAGCCCCGCGGGCTTCGAGCGGAGCGCCGCCGAACAAGCGGGAGGCAGCGCGAAACCCGACTTTGCTGCGCGCTGCCCCGCCTCAGTTCTGAAGCTCTCCGCTTTCTCGCTCAAGTCCCGGAGCGTCTCCAGCAGGGGCGCCGGCGGCTCGCGCCCCAGGAACTCGCGAGGGGGCGGCCGCAGGATCAGCGCGTTCTGCGCGCGCCTGGCGCGGGGGGGCACGACGCGGAGACGCAGCCGTCGCCGGTCGCCCGACGCGCCCGCGCGGCCGGCATCCTCGCCCCTGGCGCAGTCGATGGCGACGCCCTTGCGTTGCGTCTGGCCACGCAGCAGCTTCGAGGTCAGGTGCGACACGCGCGCCAGGATGAGTTCGGAGCGGCGCGACAGGCGGCCCCGAGCTCTGCCGCGTGAGCTCCTGCTCGCTGGGCCTGTCTGCGAGCAAGCTCCGCGCCCGCGCGTCGCCCGGCCTCGCCGTCGCCGCCGGCGCCTGCAGCGCCCTGTGGCAGCAACTCGGCGACCTCCCGGTATATCGGAAACTCTTTGAAGCCGTGCGCCCACATCCGGATTCCGCGCGGTAGGAAGCGGAGGCGACAAGGCTGGCTCGGCGCGCGCTCCTCGTACCGCCGCTCGCCCTCGGGGTGGAATTCGGTAGACACGATGGTGGCCCGTTGCTCCTTTTTGAGCCCTGACTTATGATTATTCAGCTCCTCCTGCACGGCCAAGAACCGAACCTCCATGCCGACGCGAGTGGTAAAACGCTGTGGACGTCCCCCGTTTTGTGCATGTTCGGGACGTTCATGAGACGCTGGCCCGCTTCGGGATCTCCGTGGATCGCGTTGCGCTCGTCCACGGCCCGCAGGAAAATAAAGGAAAACGAGAGGCACGCCCAGACGCCGCTCGTCGCGACGAGCGCGCGTACTGATCCACCTCGCCACCGTCTCCCAGTATTTGCCCATGTCACAGCCTAGCCGAAGTTCTCGTGCTGGTGCCGACGGTCCAGGACACCGAGGTTGTCTGAGGCCAGCGTCTTTTCCAAGGCGGGCCAGACCTCTGGCGGGAAGCGCCTGCCTTTGCGCATGCCGCGCGATCGGGGGATCCCCGGGCTCGAAGCGCTTCGTTCCCCTCAGCTCGACGACGTAGGGGATCTGAGAGAACACCTTGATGGCGCGCTGGATATCCACCGTCCGCGGCTCCGCGTACTTGTTCGACCCGTCGTCTAGGAGCTGGCTCACGTCCGTCAAGAGGCCGATGGTGCTGGTGGGCAGCTGCAAGAAACCGACGGTATGCAACGCGATGGGGACGCGCCCGAATTGGTGGCGCGGCCGCTCATAGGTGGATTCCTGCACGTCGCATGTG
The DNA here is from genome assembly GCA_963575745.1 of Prorocentrum cordatum. Lineage (NCBI taxonomy): Eukaryota > Dinophyceae > Prorocentrales > Prorocentraceae > Prorocentrum > Prorocentrum cordatum. Next base: position 95,391 of record CAUYUJ010017804.1, read on the forward strand.
CCAATATCTCCGTGGCACGCGTGGGGGTCAAGCGCATTGTACAACGCGGCCACTACCACGCTCACAGCCTCGATGACCAAAACGCGGACGTGCAGCCTCTCCTGCGTGCCAGCGGCCGCATGTTCGCGTTGCTGTACTTCTGAACTCGCGAAGCACAGGCGATGTGCAGTCCTGCTTTCTGCTGTTGTCTGCTGTTGTCAGCTCGACGACCACACGGTGGCCCCATTCGCGGTCCAAGCACGACGACAGGATGCGCGGGACACATGCGTGACCTCGCTGTCCAATAACGAAGGTACGACGTGTATCAACGATGTCCCATGCACGATCCAGTCGCCACGACAGGAGCCCAAACGCGACGACAGGCAGGGTTTGGATGGCCCCCTCGTGTGGCCCCATAAGGAGGGCGTTCCCGCCGTCCTCGCATTTCACTCACGGACAGCCGCTCGCTCGAGACGTCCTCACACCATTCAGAAAAGAGGTGCCCGCTCGAGACTTCCCCCAAATACAAGCCTCAGGAGCACAAACGCGACGACGTTTTCACGATTTGGACGACCCGCTCGAATAAGCAACGACGACCTCGCTCGAGACATCCTCCAAACTCACTCGGAGGCGAGGCTCCCGCTCGAAACTTCCTTCATATTCTTGGCGGAGTAGCACAATGACACCGAAATTGCATGATGTTGATGCATCATTCGGATGAGTAAAATGATGTGGCGGCCCCAGAGGGAGGGGGTTCACGCTCGGGACCCTTCGCAGTTCAATCACACACCGAGCCACCGTTCGAGAGTTCCTCCATATTCAAAACCAAATAATTACACATTCGGGATTTTGATGACCGGTTCGGATTAATTGCATGATCTGGAAGGCCCATAGGGAGATGGCTCCCGCTGGAGATTTCCTCGCAATTCACTCAGAAACGAGGCTCCCGCTAGAGACTTGTTCCAGATGCAGGCCTCAGGAGCTCAAAACGACGACGGTTGCAGGATTTGGATAACACGCTCGGATTAGTAACATCCTCTGGAGGCCCCATAGGGAGGGGACTCCCGCTAGAGATTTATTCCATATCCATAGAAAGCAAAGCTACGACAATTTCAAGATTTTGTTGATCCGCTCGGATTAGTAATATGGTTTGGGGAGGCTACGTATAGGGAGGGGGGTCCCGCTCGAGGTTTCCTCGCAATTCACTCAGAGAAGAGGATCCCGCTCGAGACCATGATCGATGATTTTGATGATCGTTGATCATGACGGGATGGTGATGGTGGTGGTGATGGTGGTGTGCTGGCGGTGTAGGAAAGGAGGAACGGAAGAGAGGCTGAGGTGTTCTTTCCTGCACGGGGTGTCCAGAGAAAACAGAGTACAACCGAGGATACGGGGCAAACAGAAAGAGATGGAGAGAGAGAGAGAGAGCGAGAGGGAGGCAACGCTGACGAGGGAGCCTGGTGGGCACCAGTTGTGGCGAAGGGATCTCGACCTTTGGAGACCATATCTTGAACGGTTATAACTGCCCAGACGCTCGAAAGTCTCCAGAAATATCCAGAATGATGGACATGACCTCTAGAATAGAAAGCGAAAAACTTCCAGAATGGAGGTCGGACCTCAATTTGGCCAACCTCCAGGCTCCTCTCCAGGAGCGCGTCCTGATCATCATCTCTTCGACCCGGATTCGGCTTGGCGGCGAGGGCCCTCCCGGAGGCCCAAGAAGGGCGAAAGCTTTCGCACACCCTCCTCCTCATCATCACCCTTCTTTCCTGCTCCCGCCTCCGCCCTCCGCCTCGATTGGGAGCGCGCAAACATGGATGAGCGATCCATGGATTTGGCGCGCGGTCGCCAAATCCATGGATCAGGGGAGGTGCCCTTCCCAAAATGCGGCCAGTGCCGCCTCGTTCGGCGGCGGAAATCCGCGATTTCCCATGGAAACAAGACCCGTCGCTAATCCACGCCCCCTTGATCCATGCTTGCGATCGCCTGACTCAAGGGTTCTACAGTACGGAAGAAGCGGGAACGAGTACCGAATTTCCTGGGGCGCCTTTCGGAGGCCCCCCGAGGAAGGGGCTGCGAGACCCGTGCCCACCAAAAGAGAAGATCTGGGGTACATCATGCATCCTCCCCCTCCCCCCCTATCCTCCTATCCCTCCTACCCCTCAGTCTCCCCTTCCTTGTTGTTAGCCCTGTTCTTCTTACGAATACGATGTGGCATGTTTCTTCATCATGCTTTTATTATTCTCCACAGTGGCCCGAGTGTTATTGTCAAGGTGCTTCTTGTTGATCATACCCTCCTGATCCCCCCTTCTTTCATGTCGCCCTGCCCCTAGATCACCCTCCTTCGCCCCCTGTCCCAAGCAAGCCGCTGGGCTGACGCAAGCGCCCGTGAACCTTTTCCCCCTCTCCTCCTCACCTTCCTTCCCCTTCTTTTTCTTCCAGAATCGAATCGATAAGTCGGATCTGCAATCGAGACAAATCGGATCGGCGACGGTCGGCAGCCGAGTCGGGAAACATCGAATCGGCGGACATCGGCAGGCTAGGCTGCCTCCAATGAGAAATCGGATCCCAAAACGGAATCCCAAGTCGAACCGAATCGGAATCGGAAGCCGTCGAGATCGAATCGAATCGAACCGGGAGAAGCAGGACGAGCCCTGGCGTGGGGCGAAACCCAAGTCGAATCAAATCGGAATCGGAAACCGTCGAGATCGAATCGAGTCGAACCGGGAGAAGTTGAACGAGCCCTGGAGTGGGGCGAACCCCAAGTGGAACCGAATCGGAATCGGAAACCGTCGAGATCGAATCGAGTCGAACCGGGAGAAGCGGAACGAGCCCTGGTGTGGGGCGAACCCCAAGTGGAACCGAATCGGAATCTGAAGCCGTCGAAATCGAATCGAACCGAACCGGGAGAAGCGGAACGAGCCCTGGCGTGGGGCGGGGCGCGCATCCCGCGCGAGAGGCCGAGAGGTCGCTCTCGCCTCGGTCCCGCTCCCCCTCCGGGCGTGGCGCACGGTGCTCGCGCCTGCGCGTCTGCGCGGACGCGCGGGCGGACGAGCCCACAGTGGGGGCCCGACCACAAGAAGCCTTCCACGAGAAAGCCAGCCCTGAGACCCTAGGGCGTCCCCTCGATTTTGGGCGTGGGAGCGTCGCGCTCTCCCACAGCGGGACCATCGAAAGCCGAGGAAGCCCGAGGCTCCCTGGAGGCAGGCAGGGGGGGCGTCTTGGCAGGGGTCTCCACTGCAGGAGCTCTCGCCTCGGCGCCGCTCCGACTTCGCCCGGAGCTGGCGTCCCCGCCTCGACGCGCCGCACATCCGCCCCTCGCCCAACTTTGGCGGGGGGGCCGCGCGAGCGGGCGACCTCTTGCCCTCGCCCAAGTTCCGTGCGCGTTTAGGTCGGCGATGGCGCTCCAGCGCGGGCGAAGGGCGCATGGATCGTTCGCCGAAGCGCATGGAAGCGACAGCGACAGCTGCGCCACGCGAGAGCGGGCGAAATGCCGACATCGCCCAAACGCGTCGCAGTTTGCGAGTGAAAGTGGCAAGGCTGTACCAGCGCGGTGCATGCTTCGTCTTCGCTGCGCCCATCCCAAGTGTTGCCGCTCTCGCCGATGCGCGGCCCGCATTGCATACTATTCGCCAAGTCGTCGAAAGCGGGACCGCGCGTGAGCACCTTCCGTTTGCGACGTGGGAGCGCGTTCCGATCCCAAGATCAAGTTCTGCCGCACTTGGTTCTTACGTTGTGGGAGGGGGGGATGGGGGTAGGCGGGGCTCTCTGACTTGCTCGACCTGGCTAACTTGACCTCCTCCTGCCCCTCCTCTTGATGCTGGCCCTGCTCACACCTGCTCCTCCTCCTCCTCCTCCTCCTCCTCCTCCTTCTCCTCCTCCTCCTCCTCCTCCTCCTCTGAAGGATCCAAGTGCTCTCATCAGAAGGTGGAGGAGGTAGGACTAAGAAGGGACTGCGGAGTCGAGAGTGTTGTGTAGGGAGGAGGGAGGAGGGATGAGCATGAGGGGGGGAGGAACTAGATGAAGAGGAGGAGGAGGAAGAGGAGGAGGAGGAGGAGGAGGAGGAGGAAGAAGAAGAGGAGGGGGTGTAGGAGGGAGGACGGAGGGAGGAGGGGTCTCGGGATGGAGGGAGCAGGGACGGAGGGGCGACAGAGGACGAGAAGCACAGTGGACGAGAACTCTGGAGGACTCGGAAGCCCTCAGAGGCCTCCAGAGGTCCCACTGCATGCCTCTGAAAGGCCACTTAAAGAGGACGAAAAAGGAAAACAAGCGCCCAATGACCTCGTTCCTCGATCATCGAGCCTCCTTCTCCCCGAGGAGGGGAAAGAGGAGGAAGTGAAGCCTTGTAGTCCTCCCCACGCTTGTCGTGCACCGCCACGTGCACCGGCTCTTGGCTGCTCCCCTGCAGTTCCTCAGGGCTCCTCTGGGGTTCCCCGCGGAAAGCCAGTTTGGTCCTCCTCCTCCTCGCCTCCCCCACCTTGCCCCCTCCCTCCTCTCATTGTCACTATGATTGCCCTGACTCTTCTCCCGCTTTCCTCGTTTTCCTCATCTTTTTATTCCTCCTCCCCTGAATATGTTCCTTACTCTCCTCCTCATCCTCCTCCTCCCCAGTCCTCCCCTTCCTCCTCTTCGTCCTCCCCTTCCTTCTTTTCTCGTACCGTCTTGTCTCGTCTCGTCTCGTCTTATCGTCACCAGCTTCGTCTCGTCGTCGTTGTCGTCGTCGTGATGGTTCTGCTCCCCCCTGCTCCTCCTTCTCCTCCTCCTACTCCTCATCGCCACCATTGCATCACCATTGCATCATCATTGCATCACCGTTGCACCATCACCATCACCATCACCATCACCATCACCATCACCATCACCATCATCATCATCATCATCATCACCATCATCATCATTATCAGCATCAGCATCAGCATCAGCAGCAGCATCATCATCACCACCATCACCATCACCATTACAATCACCATCACCGTCATCGTCGTTAACATCGTCATCATCATCATAATCCTGATCACCACCATCAACATCATCAGCATAATAATAATAATAATAATAATAATAATAATAATAATAATCATCATCATCATCATCATCATCATCATCATCATCATCATCGTCATCGTCATCATCATCATCATCATCATCGTCACCATCATAATCATCGTCATCATCAGCATCATCAACATCATCGTCGTTATCGGAATCGTCATCATCAACAACTCATCATAACCATCATCATCACAATCACCAGAACCGTCAACATCAGCATCATCAACACAATCTCCATATTATCATCACCACCATCACCGCCATCACCATCACCATCACCATTACCATTACCAGCATCACCGTAACCACCATCAGCATCGTCATTACCACCACCATCCTCAT
>CAUYUJ010017804.1:100863-125863 GCA_963575745.1 Prorocentrum cordatum
CAACCCTGCCGCTGCCTCTGGCATTTCCAACCGGGCCCACCACCGCCGCCGCTGCTGCGCCGACAGCCACCACCCCCCGCCGCACCCCCACCCCCCCCCCACCACCACCACAACGACGACGACGACCACCACCACCACTACTAGAATAGGGGACGTGCCATAGAATAGGGCAATCATATGCCCTCCTTCCCCTGTATGTGCCGAATTGTAGTTAAATGGGGAATATTTCTTCCCATAATCTGACCTTCTTGGGTTCAATTCCTAATGGTGCCTTGGGGGTAGGGTTTCCAGCGAGCTGCGGATTGCCCGTGCACCTCCCACCCCCTGGGGGAAACCGGAGCTTCGTGGGGGCTGGGCTGGCTCTGGTGGGGCGGGGCCTGCAGGGGCTGGGCGCGGCCCTGAGGCAGGCGCGGGGCCACGCATCTGGAAGCGGAAGCGGGGGCAACGCAAACAAAAGACAAAAAACCATCGAACAGCCGGGCTTGTAAGACCACGCCCGGCATCATTGTCGTCATGTCCGTCATCACCATCATCGGCAACATCAGTATCAACATCATCATCGTCCTCACCATCAGCATCGTCGTCATTATCGCAATCATCATCATCGTCAACATCATCATCACCATCAGCATCGTCACCATCTTCACCACCGTCAGCAGCATCATCATCACCATCACCATCATCAGCATCATCATCATCAGCAGCATCATCATCAACAGCAACATCAGCATCAGCATCAACATTATCACCATCATAATCATCGTCATCAACATCATCACCAACATCATCCGCTTTTCCCTCGCCGTCCATCGTCTTTGCCCTCACTTCTCCTTCCCTCCCTCTCTCCCCCTCCCTCCTCCCAGGCCGCATTCATGCCCTTCCGCCTCCCCCCCTCCCCCCCAATTCTGACGCGAGGAGAGGGAGGATGGATTCGCACACAGCAGGCTCCCGCGGTGGCGTCATCGAGTCTGACTGTGACACCGCGTGAGTCGTTCAACCTGGAACGATCTGCTCTCTCCGAGGTTCCCGGAGGCTGTCCAGCCGATCAGTCTCATCGACTTCGCGCCGTGGGCTGTTTTCTGCGGGCCCTCGGGCCCGAAACGGACCCCTGGAAGGTGTTCAACCTTGAACGCCCGGGCTGAAGTCGCCGCCGTGTCGAGGCGGCACGAGTCTACGTAAATACCCTGCGCCCCCATGCCTCCTCACCCCATCAGCCGTGCATTCCTGAGCACGAGCGCGAACCTTTTGAATATGTTTGAATACACCCGGTAACCGCTGGATTCCGTAGCAGAGCCTGGACTCCAGGATCCAGGTCCTGCTGCGCCGAGCTGCAGACAAAAAACGAGATGGGGTGCCGTCCAAATATGCTTACGGCCAGGAGCTTGTGCTTAGCGTGTCGCGGCGTCGACCCAGGTGACACGCTATGTCCTGCAAGCGGATAGCGTGTCCCGCCCGAGGCGTGATGGGCCAGAACGGGCGGCGCGACACGCTAAGCCAAAGTTCCTGACCGTACTGCCGCCCCTGGCAAACAAGTGGGTCCAATGCGAGACTCTGATGCAGCCAGAACGCACGCTTGGGCGCAGGAAGGAATGCGGAGAGGGCCGAGAGAAACGGGGATGCACCAGGTGTTCCTCCTGCTCCTCCTCTTCCTCCTCGTCCTCCTCTTCCTCCTCGTCCTCCTCTTCCTCCTCTTCCTCTTCCTCCTTCTCCTCCTCCTCCTCCTCCTCCTCCTCATCATCATCATCATCATCATCCTCCTGCTCTTCCTCCTCCTCCGCCCTCCTCCTCCTCCTCCTCCTCCTCCTCCTCCTCCACATCCACCCTCTCCTCGTCCTCCTCCTCGTCCTCCTCCTCCTCCTCCTCCTCCTCCTCCTCCTCCTCCTACTCATCGTCCTCCTCCTACTCATCGTCCTCCTACTCATCGTCCTCCTCCACCCTCCTCCGGGTTATCCTCCTCCTCCTCCTCCTCCTCCTCATCCTCCTTCTCCTCATTATCCTCCCTCCTCCCGGTCCTTCTCCTTATCCTCCTCCTTCCCTACTGACCTCCGCCTCCACCTTCCCCCACCTTCCTCCGCCACCTTCGCCTCCGCCCCCTCCTCCTCCACCACCCTTCTCCCGTCCTTTTCGCCTCCCCATCGCTCCTGCCCTGCGCCATGTCGTCCAGAAACTTCTTGTTCAACGGGTCCGACAACGGGCGGAAGGGACCGTCGCCAACCGTGAAGCCTGTGGAGGGGGCGGAGCACTCCAAGCGGCGAGCCTGGACCCTGAATCGAAGGAAAGCAACCACTCCTTCGCTCTCTCTCTCTCTCTCTCTCTCTCTCTCTTCCTTTCCCTCTACCGCCTCCTTATTCTCCCTCCTTCCTATCCTCACTCCTCCATTTTCTCCCTCCCCCCGACCCTCCCGTTCTCCTGCATCGGAATCGGCGGGGAGCGGTCAGGAGCTGGCATGCATCAGAATCGGCAGGCGTCGGCGGCTGGGCCGAGGCCAGATCGGGTCGGAACTGGCGGGGCTGACGCTACATCGGCATCGGAATCGTAAGAGGGCGTCCCGCTCACCAGACTGAATCCGATCAGAGTCGGTCCCCAAAACTTCACGAGGTCTGTCGTGGCAAGCTTTCCACACTGGGTCGATCTCTGTTGGCCCCGCGGCCCGCAGCGAGCACCAAGATGCCGAAGCTGCTGCTCCTCCTCCTCCTCCTCCTCCTCCTCCTCCTCCTCCTCCTCCTCCTCCTCCTCTTCCTCCTCGTTTTCCTCCTCCTGCTGCTCCTCCTCCTCCTTCACCCTCGTCCCCCTACTCCACTCCCCTCGAAAATCCGCCCAAGGGGTGCGCTCTGGGGACAATTCGACTGCAACCCAGCCGTGGCGACGAGAGGCCTCATGTGTGGCCAAGGAAAAAACAGTCAAAAGCCTGGATCCTGATCCTCCTCCTCCTCCTTCCTCCTTCCTCCTTCCTCCCTCCTCCTCCTCCTCCTCCTCCTCCTCCTCTCCTCCTCCTCCACCTCCTCTTCCTCCTCGTTTTCCTCCTCCTGCTGCTCCTCCTCCTCCTTCACCCTCGTCCCCCTACTCCTCCACTCCCCTCGAAAATCCGCCCAAGGGGTGCGCTCTGGGGACAATTCGACTGCAACCCAGCCGTGGCGACGAGAGGCCTCATGTGTGGCCAAGGAAAAAAAACAGTCAAAAGCCTGGATCCTGATCCTCCTCCTCCTCCTCCTCCTTCCTGCTTCCTCCTTCCTCATTCCTCCCTCCTCCTCCTCCTCCTCCTCCTCCTCCACCTCCTCTTCCTCCTCGTTTTCCTCCTCCTGCTGCTCCTCCTCCTCCTTCACCCTCGTCCCCCTACTCCACTCCCCTCGAAAATCCGCCCAAGGGGTGCGCTCTGGGGACAATTCGACTGCAACCCAGCCGTGGCGACGAGAGGCCTCATGTGTGGCCAAGGAAAAAAACAGTCGAAAGCCTGGATCCTGATCTTCCTCCTCCTCCTTCCTCCTTCCTCCTTCCTCCTTCATCCCTCCTCCTCCTCCTCCTCATCCTCATCCCCTTCCATGCCCCCGGGGGCGGTCTGGGGGGTCTGAACCGGATGGGGCCTCTGAAAATTGATCAGGAGGGGAGACGAAGCCAGAGCCGCTCGAAATCGGTCCCTGGACCCCTCTGGTCAAGCTGGTGCAATATTTCGTCCCGGATTCGCTTTTGATGGTCCTGGGGGCCGAAAACGGCCCACAGAGGCCGAAAAGGGCAGACTACTTCCCCGACCACAGAATACTTCAGACCCCCAGCCGACTCCAACCTCCTCGATCCTTGGACCTCCTTCGGGCGTTACATAATGGGCGGGGGGGCGATACGTAAGTGGGGGGGAGAAAGGTGCACCTTTCGTGCCCTCGAGGGGCATCCTGCCCTGGGGCCCATAAGGGGCACGAAAGGTGTACGTTTCCCCCTCCATCTCCTGCTCCTCATCCTCCTCCTCCACCTCCTCCTCCTTCTTCTACTCCTCATCGGCCTCGTCCTCGGCCTCATCTTCCTCCTTCTCCTCCTCCTCTTCCTCTTCCTCCTCCTCTTCCTCCTCCTCCTCCTCCTCCTCCTGTTGCTCCTGTTGCTCCTCCTCCTCCTCCTCCTCCTCCTCCTCCTCCTCCTCCTCCTCCACCCCCTCCTCCTCCTCCTCCTCCTCCCCCTCCATCTGTTGCACCCCCGGACACTCCCCCCCGGGGAGGCCGTCGCGGTACACGGTCACGACCACGTGGTTCTCGGGCAGCGGGCCCGAGCTGCCGGCGCCCGCGCTCGCAAGCTGCTGCATCTTCTTCCACGCGTCCTCGTCGCCCGGGTTCTGGACCGCCATGCCACTCCCACGTTCCGGACCGCCTTGGGAGGAGGAAGAGGAAGAAGAGGAGGAGGAGGAGGAGGAGGAGTGGGATGATGATGATGATGATGATGATGATGATGATGATGATGATGATGATGATGATGATGACGATGACGATGACGATGACGATGACGATGACGATGACGATGACGATGACGATGATGATGATGATGATGATGATGATGATGATGATGATGATTGTGAGAGGAGGAGGAGGAGGAGAAGGAGGAGGAGAAGGAAGAGGAGGACGACGATAATTTTGGTGGTGATGATGATGGTGATGATGAGGATGATGAAGATATTGATGGTGATGACGATGATAATTAGGGTGATCCTGATGATGATGCTGATGATGATGCTGATGATTATTGTGATGATGATGTTGACGATGGTGATGACGACGATGATGACGCTGATGATAATAACGATGATGGTGATGATAATGATGCTGAGACTGATGCTGACGATGAAGAAGACAATGATGATGCTTATGATGATGCTGACGGCGATGATGATGACGATGATAATGATGACGATGGTGATACTGATAATGATGCTGACGATGATGAAGACGATGATGCTGATTTTGATTATGATGATGATGCTGCTGATGATGATGATGATGATGCTGACGATGATGGTGATGCTGAATATGATGCTGACGACGATGATGATGACGATGATGATGATAATGATAATAAGAATGATGATGATGTGTATAATGACGATGATGCTGACGTTGATGCTGATGATGATGATGATGATGATGCTGACGATGATGCTGACGACGCCGATGACGATGATACTGATGATGATGATTATGCTGGCGATGATGAGCATAATGATGGTGATGATGCTGACGAAGGTGTTCATGATGATGACGACGATGATGATTCTGATGGTGCTGACGATGATGAGGAAAATACTGACGCTGACAATGATGATGGTGATCATGAGGATGATGATGTTGATAATGATGATGCTGACGATGACGATGATGTTGATGGTGATCATGATGATGGTGATGCTGATTCTGATTATGATGAGGATGCTGATGATGCTGACGATGATGACGATGGTGCTGATGATGATCATGCTGATGATGGTGATGATGATGGTGATGGGATGATGCTTCTAATGATGAAGATGAGGATGAGGGTGAGGGTGAGGGTGAGGATGAGGATGAGGATGAGGATGAGGATGAGGACGAGGATGAGGATGAGGATGAGGATGAGGATGAGGATGAGGATGAGGATGAGGATGAGGATGACGATGATGACGATGATGATGATGATGATGATGATGATGATGATGATGATGACGAGAGGAGGAGGAGGAGGAGGAGGAGGAGGAGGAGGAGGAGGAAGAGGAGGAAAGGGAAACGGAGAAGAAGACGGAGGAGGAGGAGGAGGAGGAGGAGGAGGAGGAAATGGAGGAAGAGGATGAAGAGCCCGCTCATGGAATTCTGGCCCACGCACTAAAAAAAAACACTCGCACGATTTCTCCGAAACCGTCACCAAACCGAACGTGTGTATGTCACTGCTTCGGTCTCGCCAAGCGTCCCACAAACGTGTCATGTTGCGTGCCACATCGTCTCGACAGACTCCATCTCCAGCCGCACGAATCGTGCACCGTCCTCCCGCGCGTGCTGCACTGCTTTGCGGCCTGCCACGGTCGTAGGCCACCTTCGATAACCGCGCTGACAGAGGACCGGGTTCGCAGCGCTTGTGGAGCCATTGACACACAGAGTCTTCACCCAATCGATGAACGTCGCTTTGCGAAGCTCCTTCGAGCACCCAGCCGCGCACTTGGCGAACTCGGCGCTGGAGGCGCTCAAGGTAAGCACCTCGACGCCGCCAGCGACGGAGATGATTGGCGTCGACCACATTCTGCCAGCCGCGCTGAGGAGCATGCCGTACGTCGACAAAATGTTGCACCACTTCAGGGGGGGCCCAAATTGGTTCTTGAACACCCCGTCCGCCCCCCATCTAGTATTGGTGCCATGCAGTGAGGAGCCGCCCGGGACTTTCCAGGCGATCGACAACATGTTGCACTACCGCGCTGCTGCTTCGGCGACCCCTGGACCGCAGCCAATATTAGATGCGGGGTGGGGGGATGAGATGGCAACATCGATTTGAAAACGATGTCCGCTGTCTTCGGCACCAAGTGGTGCAACATTTTGTCGATGTGCCGTGCCATCCCTGCCGAGGCTAGCCATGCCGCCGCCCCCTGCGCGAGCGCCGCGACCGCGCGCGCCGCGGCGCTTTACAGTCTGGATGTCGGTGCAGAAACAGCTACTGCGCAATCCATGATGCGAGCTGCAGCTGGTCCTGGGTCGGGCATGTCATCCTACAGGCGGATTTTGGACGAGAAATGAACAAGTGTCAAAAAATGATCAACACGCGAGTCAAAAATAGTCCAAAAATCGTCTCCAGACTATTGTTTGACTATTTTGGAAGGGACGAGCCAGACTCAAAGTTTGTCCAGTTTGGGATGGCAACTGCGGGTCGGCATTTTGGCATCCTGGACTGGCCCCGATGGGCTCTGTAATGGCGGTACACTAAGAGACATTCTTGGACCGTCTGTGCAATAGTATGCGCGAGAAAACAAGACGCTGACCACATCGCGCCATTGGCGCCAAGTCTGCGGCTTTCGCACCATGGGGACTGACTGTCGCGATGCACCTCGCGGCTGAGTCAATCCAGCACACGGTCACGCTGAAGACGTCGAACAACCTGGTACCCGCCTGCGGCCAGCGTTTTCTAATTGTGTAAAAATCCATTCAAAAGGAGCGTTCCCTGCATAGTCAACTTCGCCGGTCACGCAGCCCGCCCAGCCGCCCCCCGCGCCGTCCGTTCCGGGCTCTCGAGCAGCGCACGAATGCCCGCTGCGTTGCCGCTTCCGCGCGCGGCCGCCGCCCGCAGCCGCCGAGCGGGCCGCCTGCCGACGCGCCAAGCCAGCGCGACCGAGCCGCAAGGCCGCTTCCTCCGAGGCGAAGCCGTGCGAGGCGAACACCTGCGCGGGCGCTGCGGAAGCCCCGGTTCCTGAAGCCCCAGCTCCCTGCTGCCCAGCCACCTCAGCGCCAGCCGCCGCCGGCAGCCGAGCCTGGCGGCCCCAGAGGAACCGAGCGGGGAGCATGGCAGGGCGCCACTCCAGGCCTGCTAAGGAAGCCGCTGGGGTCTTGGGTGTTGCCGCCGGGCCCCCCAGGGCTTCCTCGAAGTCGGGCCACTCTCCCAAGCCTATGACGCGGCCAGCGTCTTGATACCCACGTCGCCCACCGCGAAGTCGCCAGCGACCAGCGTCATCTCTGTGCCGCGCTGGGGGTAGGTGGCGACATCCGAACCCTACCACCGCCAACCATCGCGAGGGTAGTGTTCGGATTTCGCCACGTGCTCGAGGAATTCCGAACCGCACCCACGCCGCCCATCGAGTTGCCTGAATCGTTGATCGGCGAGGGTGGGGTTCGGATTTCGCCGCCGACCCCTCGGTCTCTGCGGCGACCCAAGCGGGCATGGGGTCGAACGCCGCCGCCGCCGCCGCCGCCGCCATCGCCGCGGTTGCGCCCGTCTCGACCACGGCCGCCGAAACCGCGCCAGGGGCGGCTGCCGCGGCAGAGGCGCACCGAGGCCAGGGCGCCCTGAAGGCACTCCCGGGGCGGCCGGCTCCTGCAGCCGCCGCGCCCGCCGCCGCGAGCGCTGGAGGGGATGACCCCTGCGATTGGAGGAGCCGGCGCACCTCCTCCCTCCCCCTCCTCCTCCTCCTCCTCCTCCTCCTCCTCCTCCTTCTCCTCCTCCTCCTCCTCCTCCTCCTCCTCCTCCTCCTCCTCCTCCTCCTCCTCCTCCTCCTCCTCTCTCCTCCTCCTCCTCCTCCTCCTCCTCCTCCTCCTCCTCCTCCTCCTCCTCCCTCCTCCTCCTCCTCCTCCTCCTCCTCCTCCTCCTCCTCCTCCTCCTCCTCCTCCTCCCCTCCTCCTCCTCCTCCTCCTCTCCTCCTCCTTCCTCCTCCTCCTCCTCCTCCTCCTCCTCCTCCTCCTCCTCCTCCTCCTCCTCCCTGTTCCTCCTCCTCCTCCTCCTCCTCCTCCTCCTCCTCCTCCTCCTCCTCCCCCTCCTCCTCCTCCCTCCTCCTCCTCCTCCTCCTCCTCCTCCTCCTCCTCCTCCTGCTCCTGCTCCTGCTCCTCTTCCTCCTCCTCCTCGTCTCTCGTCCTCCCTCGTCCTCGTCCTCGTCCTCTCCTCCTCCTCCTCCTCCTCCTCCTCCTCCTCCTCCTCCTCCTCCTCCTCCTCCTCCTCCTCCTCCTCCTCCTCACCCCCCTCCTCCTCTCGGGCTGTTGGCGGCGTTGGCGCGCTGCCCCCGCAACCGGGGGGGCAGTGCGCCAGCGTGCCAGCAACCCGACCGCGGGCGAACAGGGGCCACCTCGGGACGCCATAGCGCATGGTCAAGAAGGGGCCACCTCGCGTCACCAGAGCAGATGGCCCACGAGAGGGGGCCACCTCGCGTCGCCAACGCTGCCAGCAGCCCGACCGCGGTCGAGCCGCTCCTCCATCGCAGCTGCGCTGGCGCCAGGTACCGGATTCCTCTCGCAGCCCATCGGAGGCAAAATGGCCCAAGAAGACGGTAAAACGGCATAAACATAAACTTGTGGCGCTCCACGCGGATTTCTTGGCTCTGTGCTGGACCCCCCTCCCTGGCGCGCGGAGAGCGCGCCAGGGGCGGCGACGGAGGCGCCGCCAGGGGGGGAGCCGGCGCGGATCCAAGAAATCCGTGCGGAGCGCCACAAGTTTTGGTTTATGGCGTTTTTTCTTCTTCGACCATCGGAGTCCTCAAGATGGCCCCAAGATAGCCTAAGAGAGCCCCAAGAGGGACCCAAGAGGGCTCCAAGACGGCCCAAGACTCGCCTGGCTATCCGTTTCTGGATGGGCCAGTGGGCATATTTTTTTTGGTGCGCGGGCGCGCGAAGCCAAGTCGAACGCCGAGCACGCTCGGACGGGGCGAAAATTGGTGGAGATACTTTTGCTCGCAACCGCAAGCGGGAGAGCCGCGCGGCGCCGTAGAATCGCACGAAGGCCTAAAATACGGCCAGGATCGAGGCCAGGCACGACAGCGGGCGAGCGGCCAAAAACTGCAAGCGAGGCGGCGGGCAGCCAGCCAAGAGTGGCGACCTAAATTATACAAGGACAGAGCCGAGGCCGAGCGCGGGCAGCGAACGGGCAGCGAAAATGGCAGCTACGCGCCTGGCCTCAAACGCCTCACAGAAGCCGGGGACAACCGAGTCCAAGCCCAACTGAGACAGTGGGATACGCGAAGCGTCAATAATTCCTGTCGCAGCCCACGAGAAGTGTCCACCTCACGTCGCAATAACCGATGGCCGAGACAGACGGCGGATTCCGGAAACTCTGAACCCAAAAATGTGGTCATCTCTTGGGGACGCATTTTTTTCCTTCCGCCACCTTCCGCCGCCCTCCGCTGGCTTCCGACGGCGGAGGCGGCCTTGTTTCACTTCCGCCGACCTTCCGCCACCCTTCCGCCGCCTTCCGCCGAGGAGAAGATGACAACTCTTTCGATCCTCGAAGGCAAGGCCCTGTTTGGAACGCCTCATATGGGCAGCCCCCCCGTCGTTTTCGGGATAGATGTCCCCGTCTGCGGACGCGATCCACTTGGTCTCTTCATGTCCTCCCAATACCCCCATCGCCTTCGCTGATGCCACTCGCCTGGGAGCTGGCGCACAAAACGCGCGCCCACCGCGCCGTCGGCTCCCTCGGGCCCTGAGCCGTCATCGCTCATCGACTCGGTCGGCTGTCCGCCGCGTCGGCCAGCGCAATCGCCAAGTCCGACTCCCGCGGCGAGGCCGCAGCCGCTGGCCAGGGCCGCCAGGCCGACCACAGACCACCAATCTGGACGCCCGAAATGAATACGAAAAACATGGGCACGATGCTGACAAACAAATATTGTCCAAAACCGACATGGAACGCAGTCGGTCCTTGTACCCACGAGAGTCGGGGTGGATTGGAGAGAACACGCGAGAGGACACAAGACTCTTTCGTTGGCCACATTGCCAAGTGGAACGTAGAGGGCATGGGTCGCCAAACACAGGACACAAGGGTACCCTTGTTCGGGCAGGGTCGACCTACTAATCAAACTCGACTGCATTCCTGTACCCACTTTGATCGTCCCGAGCCGAGGAGCACACGTGCTGGACCCCGACCGGGGATCTGCCGACACAGGCCAGTCCAGACCTAGGTCAGTCGGGCCTCACAGGATCCTGCGAGATCCTGCAGGACCCTGCAGAATCCTGCACTCACGCCCAGGTCAGTGCAACCCGGGCCCTGCAGGATCCTGCAAGATCCGGCGCTGTGACCGCGGGCCGCAAGAATATACACCACCACCACGTCGATTCCTCCTCCCTCCTCTACCCTCCTATTCCTTTTCTCTTTCCTGGGAGAGGGACGGGGTGAGGGAGGTGCTGGTGGTGTATATGCTTGGGTCCCATAGTGGCTGACCTCCGCTTGCACTGACCCCCGTCTCCCGAGCCCCGACCCGAGGTGTCGGCTCGGCGGCGCCACGCGGGCACGCAAAAAGGGAGGCCTGCGGCGGCGAGCGGGGCATGCTCGCTGGGAGCCGCAGGCACGGGGCTGTACAGTGGAGGCCAGTCCACAAGAAACCCTCCACAAGAAACCCAAGCCTGAGACCCCAAGGACGTCCATCGACTTTTGGTGTGGGAACGTCACGCCTTCCACAGCGAAACCATCGAAAACCCAGAAACCCAGGGCACCCTGGAGGCAAGCAGGGTGTTTCTTGGCATGGGTCTCCACTGTATGCCGCCATGGCAGCGCGAGAGGTAGGCCGCGGTGGCCCTCTCCAGCGAAGCGCGGCCTCGGTGACCCCGGCCCACGAGGGTCCACCCGCCTAGTCCGGAGATGCAGAAGGCTCGGAGTCTGGGTCTGATGAATGAAATCTCGCGTCCAGCTAACTTCACATCGGAGTTGAGCCTGCTGTGTGCGCGCTTTCCCGCCCTGGAGCGGCCCTGCAAGGCCTCGCCAGCTCCGCATCCGCGTGCGTGAAGAGCTCTCGCGGCCCGAAGAGCTTGCGCTCGAATAGAAGGTTGCGGCGAATCTGCAATCTGGTCGTGGGACGCTGGCGCACGCACCGAGGAAGGAGCGACACTGGCCAGCAAAGGAAGGGCGGACAAGGGAAGAAAGACGATTCGAAGAGAGAAGACAAACAACAACAGCAATGGAGAAGATGAAGTCCGCTGCCCTTTGAGAGGGCTACCCCGACATCGCACGGCAAGGCCCACCAAGGCGAACGAATAGCAAACGTCCGGTGTTCTGCTCAAGTAAGCAGCGAACATAAACTACCGATGTAAGTAAATGTTGATCGGTCCCCTTGATCTGTGCCATGGAAAGGCCGTAATTCAGGCCATCAGCCCTCTACCATAATAGTTGCGGTTTCGATGAGCCCTTTTATACTCTCGCAGCTCGATGCTTCTTCGCTGGGCTCGGAAACTTGATCCTAACCTCAAACTGGCGCAAGATATTGACCTGGTCATGATCATTGCCTTGCTTTCTCCCCTCCTCCCTTTGTTGGTCCTCTCCTCTTTCCTACGCACGCTCTGCAATGCGTGGTGCACGCCTGGCCGGTTAGGGGTGGCTCAGCACTGCCGCGCGTGCTGTCCCCCCCGGGGCGATTGTCTAAGGCACAGCGGTGCTTGCCCCACCTTGGATCCTCTTCTTCTCCTCTTTCCCACGCACTGAGGAAACCGGGGGATGAGGATGCGAATGGGGGAGAAAGAAGGGGAGACATATGGGGAGAGGGCAATGGGAGGAGGAAGGGAAGGAGCAGCATAAGGAAGACGAGTCATGGCCAGAGGAAGAGGGCGAGAGAGAGGGTGTTGGGGAGCTAGAGGGGAAGGAGGCGATGGAGGAAGAGGAGAAGGAGAGGAAGGAGCTGCGCGCCTGCGTAGCTCTGTGTAGCCTTCTTGTCCTCCTCCTCCTCCTTGCGAATGTCGGCCATGGACGCGATCGGCATGGCTGCTCGGTTGACGGCCCACGGCCTGGGTTTTATGGGCCCGGGGACGCCAGATGTGCACCGACGCGAGCCCTCGCCAGGCCAATCTGGGGCCCAAGATCGAATACATACGCCCTCCTGGCCAGGCTTGGAGGGCGTTCGGTGGCAACTCATGGGAGCCTCCCATACGTGCCATCTTGTCGGCTCACCGAGAGGGCGTATCCAACCCGTCCTGGGCCCAGGCTTGGCCGGCCCGGTGCCGGTGCCGATCCAACCAGACTTCGGGCGTTATTTGTTTCGCCCCCCCCAATCAAGCTGTACACCATTTGGGCATTAAGCGTCGGCGAGGCCTTACTTAAAGCAGCTCGCGCAAAGACGATCAGGAGGAGAAAGGAGAGCTCGCACTAAACAAAGACCAGACTTCGGGCGTTGTGATTCGTGTGTGTGTGTTGCCACGTAGGCACCCCAGAGCTCTCGACCCATTTCCAGGGGGGCGAGTTCTTCGTCACGGGCCGCCTCTTGATGAGCCGAAGCGAGCCCCCACGTAGATAAATGGTGAGAAAAGGCCGTCGGCATCTTTTTGTCGCGACGCCTGGAGGTCTGGTCAGCTGGCGCCTCCCGAAATGGGAGCGGTGCTCGGGAGCCCTGTGAGAGGCGCGCGCTTGTGCGGTCCCTCGCGAATTGCTTGAGCCAGGGTCTGGCTGCGCGCGGAAACGCAGTGTTATCGAGAGTCGCGCGCAGCGGGCGGAACCTATGAAGGCAGAGACGAGGTCAGTGCTCCAATCTGGTCGCCCTCCGCATCACCCCTCCTCCTCCTTGCTCGCCTTTCCCTCTCCTCTTGATCCATTTGTGTTCCTCCTGCTCCTCCTGCTCCTCCTCCTGCTCCTGCTCCTGCTCCTGGTCCTCCTCCTCCTCCTCCTCCTCCTCCTCCTCCTCCTCCTCCTCCCTCCCTCTACCCCTCCTCGCTTCCTCCCTCATTCACCGCGAGCCGCCTCCCCCTGCCTTCTTCTCCTTACGCATGTCATCAGTCATCCGCCACTGTGCCGCCTGGTACGTGGAGGCGTGATAGAATGCCAAGTGTTGCCTGGCAGAGTCTTACATTCCAATCAGGGACCTCTAGTAGCGCACTCCTTCGGGCATCGCCCCTACTCCCAAGGCCACGATCTCTCGAAGAGAACGATGGGTCCGCGCTCCCGAGGCCACGATCCCTCGTACAAAAACGATGGATCCGCGTCCCGAGCTTCCAAGACGGCTCTGGCAGGGAACGAAGGACATCTGGATGCCCAAGATAGCCCCAAGGCGACCGAATATGGTCTCAAGGTGGCCCAAGATGCCGCCAAGAGGGCCCTAAAGGACCACAAGAGGATCTCCAACAGGGTCCGAAGAAGCCAAACTCATTGATTTCTTTTCTCCCAGACATCCTGTAGTGTTGGGTCCTCGATTTGAAAAGACAGCGCCCGTCGTCCTCCTCCCGCTGTCCTCCAGCGCACCGCTCAGGAGGACCTTGGCCCCATAGGGAGCTCCACCGAAGGCCCCAGCGGTAGCGTCCGCATGCGCCCCCCGCACATTCCGGCACACCCCTCACAAAGATCGTGGCCTCATAAGGAAATCCACCAAAGGCCTTTGCCGCAGGGTCCGCATGCGTCCCCCCGATGATTTCGGCACACCCCTCACCAGGGCCGTGGCCCCTATAGGGGGGCGCCACCGAAAGCGCCTGCCATCCTCCAGCCCATGTCGGCACACCCCTCACGAGGACCGTGGCTCCATGTCGCCCCTATAGGGAGCTACACCGAAGGCCTCAAGTGGCAGGGTCCGTATGCTCGTCGCTCCAAAGGGAGCTCCATCGAAGGCCCTAGTGGTAAAATCCGCACGCGTCCCCCACCCATTTCGGAACACCCCTCACAAGGATCGTAGCCTCAAAGGGAGGTCCACATAACGCTTCGGCGGCAGGGTCCGCATGCGACCCTGCGCCCTTCGGCGCACCCATCACGAGAGGCTTCAGTAGCAGGGTCCGCATGCGTCCCCCAGTCTATGGCGGCGCACCCCTCACGGGGATCGTGGCCCTATAGGGAGCACTCGCAACTGCACATTGTTGAGTTTTCGTTGAGATAATGCTGTTCGTAATTTCCACATTCTCGCCTTTTCGGGCATCCGTGGGCTCAAGACAGCCCAGGAAGCCTCCAAGATGGCCCCAATATGTCCCTAGCAAGGGTACCCCACGATGACCGAAGAGGCATCCAAGACGGCCCCAAGACAGCCCAAGAGGGCCTCCCGTGAGACCCAAGACTGCCTTTATAAGCCTTGCAACCCCTCAGTGCCCCAACGGGGCCAACACTCAAGAGCACCGTGGTGGGCCCGAACGCGTCAACTTCATTATGCACGATATTTGTTGTTATTTGTTGTGGTGCCCGGGACAAGGCGCCCCTCCATTTTGGGCTCGCAGTGTCTGCGCACACCACACCAAGATATCCTGACAAAGGACCCACATATTTGCAGCTGCGACTATCGCGCGCACGTGAGAGCCTTCGGCCGCTGGGGCTTTCGGTGGAGCTCCGTATGGAGCCACGAAGCATGTGAGAGATGTGCCGAATTGCGTGCGGGTGCGTTATGCGGACCCCACCGCTGGGGCCGTCGGTGGAACTCCATAAGGGGGCCACGGAACGTGTGAGGGGTGTGCCAACTTGCGCGCGCCATGCGGACGCTGCTGCTGCTGGGACCTTCGGTGGAGCTCCTTATGGGGACACGCAGCGTGTGAAGGGGTATGCCGAATTGGGTGCGGGTGCGCCATGCGGACGCTGCCGTTGGGGCCCCCCTCTGAGGCCACGGAACCTGTGAAAGGTGTCCGATGGTGTCCAGATTGGGTGCGGGTGCGCCATGCGGACGCTGCCGCTGGGGCCTTCGGTGGAGCTCCCTTGTGGGGCCACGAAACGTGTGAGGGGTGTGCCGAATTGGGTGCGGGTACGCCATGCCGCTGGGGCCTTCGGTGGAGCTCCTTATGGGGGCACGAAATGCGTGAGGGGTGTGCCGACACGGGCATGCGGAGAGGAAAGGCAAGCATGGGAGGAGGGATGAGCCGGAGGAGGGGCAGCGGGAGGAGAAGTGAAGCGCGGCGCTGTCTCTTCAAACAAGGGGCCAACACCACGGGATGGTTGGGAAAAACTTGAGTGCACAAGACTACAACTTTGGCAGCTACGAGGGTCGTGCTACGAGCGCCACAGCAATGCATAGGAGCAACAGAATACCACTGCGTCCCTGAGAGCACCACAAGCGTGTGAGCGCCGCGCTGCCTCGCAAATGCCAGAATTTCTGTCAGCACCACAGCATGCCTGTTAACACCACGGTCGCCTGCGAGCGCTAGCCGTGACGTGATCTGGAGGGGGGAAGGGGGCCAGAGCCGATCACGCCCGTTTTCGCCAGGATGATCTCACACGGAAAACACAAACTCTGGAAGAAGTCCCTTCGACGGCCCACGACGGCGCCAAGACCGCTCCACGACGGCCCCCAGACACCCGCTCCACTGCCACGAGGGCCCAAGACGGCCCAAGAGAGCCCAAAGACGGCGTCAGAGGGCCCCAAGACGGCCCAGCAGGGCCCCAAGGGAGCCCCAAGACGGCCTCACAGGAGGCCAATACTGCAAAACGAGCCAACGAGACCTCATCACATAGTGGAGACGAGTTATGACACATGTGACGGCCTGCCTGTTCCTCCTCCTCCTCCTTCTTATCATCATCATCATCATCATCATCATCATCATCATCATCATCATCATCATCATCATCATCATCATCATCATCATCATCATCACCACGAACATTATCATCACCACCACGATCACCATCACCATCATCATCATCATCATCATCATCATCATCATCATCATCATAACCATCGTCATCACCACCATCATCATCATCATCCTCATCCTCATCCTCATCCTCATCCTCATCCTCATCTCCATCATTAGGATCAGCATCAGCATCAGCATCAGCATCAGCATCATCAGTATCATCATCATAATCACCATCGCCATCACTATCACCATCACCATCACCATCATCATAACCATCATCATCACCACTATCATCCTCATCCTCATCCTCATCCTCATCCTCATCAGTAGCATCAACATCAGCATCAGCTCCAGCGTCAGCATAATCAGCATCATACCCAGCACCCCAATCATCCTCAACATCCTCATCACGGCTCCCCCAAGCCTGGAGACACGAGGTGTAACACGTGACGGCCTCCGTTACCCCCTCGAACAGTCGCCACCCAGGCAGCTGGATATGCCTCAGGCGCGGTGGCGAGGCTTGCCGCAGACAGCTGGATACTCTGGATTCCCCAAACAGTGCTTGCACTCATGGGTTTCCTACTTGTGCTCTAAGAAACTGAGCTGTGGTGCCGGGCGGCTATGTGCTCGCCGTCAGTGCCCCGTCGCCGCCTCGACGCCGCCCATCGTCTGGGAAGTGTGGCCAGTCTGGCGGCTATGTACTCGCCGTCGCCGTCCCGTCGCCGCCTCGTCGCGGCCGCTGGATTGCACCACATAGACTGCACGATTAAAAAAGATTGCCTGCGGCGTGCTCTTTCATCGCTCACCACATATGTTGCAATATATGTGAATACCAATGTACATATACAGACATAAACAGATGTGCATATATAACTGTATGCAAACATACATATGTGTACATACATCTATATATATATGTATCAGCCAAGATTGCGCCACGAGTGTTGCACATCATATGTTGCAATACCACACGTATTGCACCACCTAGGCTGCACTACATCTATTGCACAACATGGATTGCACTACATAGATTTCGCAGCATAGCTTGCACCACATTGAGTGCATAACATCTCTTGCGCAATACAGATTGCACGGTACATGTTGAACCACATATCTTGCGCCACGCAGATTGCTCCACAAACATTACACAGTACTGATTGCACAACGTATGTTGCACAGCATAAACTGCCCAACAATACTTGCATCACACATGCTATACCACATAAGTTGCGCCGCGCCAATTGCATCACAAATATTGTTCCGCACAGATTGCCCCACATTGCTGCTCATAGGTGCATTTTTTCGCGTTTGCAACACGTTTTTTGGTCGCGGTTTCTAGCCGCGCACTACATACACTGCCATACATCGATTGCACAACATATATTGCAGAACATCGATGGTGCACCATATGTCGCACAACATAGATCTATGGTGTCACACAAAATGCACCGCCCATGTTGCACCACATAGATTGTCCCGTATAGGTTGCACAACATGTGTTGCACAACATATGTTGCACCACGTAAATTCTCGTTTCCAAAAAGAAATGACTCTACCCCCCACGACTTTCGACACCCTTATCCGTATTGCAATGTACATATGGTTCGCCCCATCGTCCATCCTGAATATGAACTCGTACCATCCCAGCCAAGCAAACATCGGCCCCCACCGGCACCCTCTGCAAAAAAATACTATGCGCGCGAACTTGTTCATCAAAACCACAAATTATCAAAAACCTCTTGCAAAAAACGGACGGAACGCGCGCGTCGTCGCGCGCGCCGATATCCTTCAAAAACCTTAAGTTTCGTTAGGATTTCAAGATCGAGTGCCCCAAAATAGTATAAAAACACATGATTTCGCAACACACGGATGTTCGAAACAAACGTACGTGCGCGTTGTTGTGTTTTTTTGCATTTCTCAACATTTCCAGAACATGCTACCAAACGGGCTTCGCGCGCGCATGTCGAAATCGTTCGAATGCCGCTGCGCGCGTGCAGTTGTGAGAATCCTTGGCAAAAACGGGACGAAGTAGACGCGCGCGCGTCGTTGCGCGCGCATGCCAAAATCCGTGCAACACCTGCGGGTTTCGTAACGATTTCAAAAACCGAATGTCAAAAACACATATAAACATACCAGGTCTTGCACAAAAAAAGCGCCCCCGGTCCTGCATGTTCATGGAATTCTGCCAACGGGCCTGTGGCGCCGCATGCCGACATCATTCGCACGCCTGTGCGCGCGTGCTTGGGGGGCACGATCCGTGTCAAATCAAACCATGCGGGCCATTCTCGCGCATCGGCCGCACGCGCATGTCGAACTCTTTCGAAAACCTCGCATGTCGGCCGCGCGCGCATGTCGGCCACTCTCGCTCGCATCGTCGCCTGCGTGATCAGCATCGGCGCCCGCACTGGCCGCGCCTTCGTCGGTGTCAACATCGCCATCAGCATCGCTACTATCATCATCGTGTCTACCGTTGTCGACGTCGCCATGATACCGCGCCCGCCCAAGTCGCCGACTCGCAGTGAAGTGCCCGCGGGGATGCGCCCAGCGGTCAGCGCCGTCGCGGCCGCCTCGGTGGCGCCAAACTAGCTGGCCGCTGCACGCGCGTGCTAGGGTTGCCTTGGCCGCGGAAGTGCACCGGCCAAAATCAAGCACGCATCGCAATCGCCACCGCATGGGCTTTGCAAACTAAGTTGCGGGTGGGTGGGTGAGATGTTTGCAAGAGCATGGAATGCGTCAGCTCGTTTGTTAAAACCAATTCTCCTTTTTGAAAAATTATACCACCCTCCCCCCCCCCACATATCGATTCCCCCGGAACCTATGCAAAACGCAAATGGTTCTGACCCAATGTCCATGCTACCTGTGAATCCATATTGTCCCAGCCAGGACGGTATCGGCACCACCTCGGTTCCCTTGCAACAAATACTATGCGCGCGCACTCGTTCATGACAAATTATAAGTTGTCCAGAACCCCTTGCAAAACATGGGACGAAGTGCGCGCGCGTCGTCGCGCGCATGCCAGAATCCTTCAAAAACCGTCGGTTTCGGAAGGATTCCAAAATTGAGTGTCCAAAACATTCCTATTAAAAAAAGCTTCGCAACGCGGATGTTCAACAAAAAGCGCGCGCGCTCTTGCGAATTCTTGAGAAACCAACAGATGTTCAACATTTTCATCACAAGCGGCCAAGCGGGCTTCGCACGCGCATGTCGAAATCGGTCGAACGCCCTTGCGCGCGTGCTGGGGTGGCACGATCCGTGCCAATTGATAACATGCGAGCCACTTTCGCGCGTCTGCCGCGCGCGCATTCCGAAATCCTTCCAAAACCTTCATCACCGACGCGAAGACGCCGTCATCGTCGTCGGCGTGATCAGCATCGGCGCCGTCGCTGGCTGTACCGTCGTCGCTGTCAGCATCGTCACCAGCCTCGCTACTATCAGCATCACGTCTACCGTACTCGGCGTTGCCATGATACCGCGCCCGCCAAAGCCGCCGACTCGCAGTGCCCGCTGGGATGTGCCGAGCGATCAGCGCCGCCGCGTTCGCGTCGGTCGCGCCAAACTAGCTGGCCGCAGCGCGCGCGAGCATGCGCGGGCTGGCGCGGCCGCAGAGATGCACCAGCCAACGCCCAGCACTCATTGCAAACGCTCCCGCATGGGTTTTGCAAACCAAGTTGCGTGTGGATGGGTGGGATGATTGCGTCAGCAGTGGAGTTGACAACCTCAAGTTCGGCGAGTGAGTTGCATCGCGTAAGTTCTTTTTCTTTTTTAAGAAAAAACTGCACCATCCCTCCCGACTTCTCGATTCCCCGGGAACCGATGCAAAACGCAAATGGTTCTGACGCAGTGTCCATTCCACTTGAGAATTCGTATTATCCCAGCCATGCCCGTATCGATGCCCACTCGGCTCCCTCGCAAAAAATACTATGCGCGCAGACTCGTTGATCGCAAATCATAGGTTTCCAAAAACCCCTTCAAAAAAAAATGCCGACATGCGCACGCGCGCGTCGTCGCGCGCGCATGCCGCAAAAAACCTTTGGTTTCGGAAGGATGGCAAAATCGAATGTCGAAACAGCACAAGAAAAACCTTGTGTCGCAACGCGGATGTTCAACAAAAAACGCAAACGCACGTCAAAATCGTTCGGACGCCTTTGCGCGCGTGCTGGGGAGGCACGACCCGTGTCAAATACTACCATGCGGGCCACTTTCGCGCGTCTGCCACGCGCGCATTCCGAATTCCTTCCAAAACCTTCATCGCCGACGCGAAGACGCTGTCATCGTCGTCGGCGTGATCAGCATCGGCGCCGTGAACGGCTGCCCCGTTGTCGCTGTCAGCATCGTCACCAGCATCGCTATCATCATCGCGTCTACCGTATTCGACGTTGCCATGATACTGCGCCCGCCCAAGTCGCCGACTCGAACTGAAGTGCCCCTGGGATGTGCCGAGCGATCAGCGCCGCCGCGCTCGCGTCGGTCGCTGGCTGGCCGCAGCGCGCGCGAGCATGCGCGGGCTGGCGCGGCCGCAGAGACGCGCCAGCCAACGTCCGGCACTCACCGCAATCGCTCCCGCATGGGTCTGGCAAACCAAGTTGCGGGTGGGTGGGTGGGATGATTGCGCGAGCAGTGGAGTTGACAACCTTCGGCAAGTTAATTGCACCACATAAGTGGCGCCACATGTATCGCCCCACATAGATTGCACGCGTCACGATGATTGCGCACATTAGACTCTCCTTTAGCAGAGAATATTAAGACCGACTTCCTCCCCCAAAAACTTAGGGTCCGCCTCTTTGCGTTGCAAAATGCATGCGGTCCTGCCCCATGGTCCATCCTAGATCTGAACTCATACCATCCCAAGTAGTCCCTCATCGATCCCCTCATCACCCTCTTGCGGAAAATATGGGCGCGCACTCGTCTACAAAAAACGCAGGGATCCAACAATCCTTGGCAGGGCGAAGTGCAAACGCGCGCGTCGTCGCGCACATATGCCGACGTCCTACAACAAACATCAGGTGCCGCACGGATGTCAAAACCGATTGTCCCGATCCAATACAAAACCCAATGGCCTCGCAACATGAATTCCCAAAACACATAAACATGCGCTCGTGCTCTTGCAAATCCGTGCGAAAACCATAAATCTGTTCAATAGTTTCATCACGTGCTGCCAAGCGTGCGCCTCGCGCGCGCACGTCGAATTCGTTCGAACGCCTTTGCGCGCGTGCCGTCGCAAGAATACCCTCCAAATAAACTGAACGAAGTGCACGCCCGCGCGTCGTCGCGCGCGCGTGCGGAGATCCTTCAAATACCTTTCCTTCGGAGTCGCAAGGCTTATAAACATCGAGTGCCGCGAAAACGCATAGAACGCATGGCTTTGCAACGGGGGCTTTTACATACAAGGGGGTCTGCGCGCGCGCTCTTGCGAATCCGTTCTGTTCCCCATATCCTAAGATGGGGTTCTTGTTATTCCCCATATCCTAAGTATGGGGTTCTTGTTATTGGCGGACCGCGCCGGAGGAACAGAGAGAGAACAGAACACCACCCCACCTCCTCTCACTCAGACCCGCTCACTCATCACTTGGACTCACTCATCACTCAGACCCACTCATCACTCAGACTCACTCATCACTCAGACTCACTCATCACTCGGACTCAGTCATGACTCATCGGATGACTCACACACACTGATGTTGAGGATGTCTCAGGTGATTCTGTGGCTTCAGCACTCCTAAGGGGAGCGTCGGGGGGGTATTGCACTCGGCCCCTTTCGCTGGATTTTGTGGGGATGTCTCAAGCGGTTTGGCCATTTTCTCTTCCAACATGTTTCGCTTTCGGAGCAGATTTGGAGGATGTCTCAAGCGATTCGCTGGTTTCAGCACTCCTAAGGGGAGCGGCGGGGGGGTATTGCACTCGGCCCCATTCGCGGGATTTTGTGGGGATGTCTCAGGCGGTTTGGCCATTTTCTCTTCCAACATGTTTCGCTTTCGGAGCAGATTTGGAGGATGTCTCAGGCGATTCGCTGGTTTCAGCACTACTAAGGGGAGCGGCGGGGGGGTATTGCACTCGGCCCCTTTCGTGGGATTTTGTGGGGGTGACTCAGGCGGTTTGGCAATTTTCTCTTCCAACATGTTTCGCTTTCGGAGCAGATTTGGAGGATGTCTCAGGCGATTCGCTGGTTTCAGCACTCCTAAGGGGAGCGGCGGGGTGGTATTTCACTCGGCCCCTTTCGCGGGATGTTGTGGGGATGTCTCAAGCGGTTTTGCTCTTCCAACATGTTTCGCTTTCGGAGCAGATTTGGAGGATGTCTCAGGCGATTCGCTGGTTTCAGCACTCTAATGGGAGCGGCGGGGGGGTATTTCACTCGGCCCCTTTCGCGGGATTTTGTGGGGATGTCTCAGGCGGTTTGGCCATTTTCTCTTCCAACATGTTCGCTTTCGGAGCAGATTTGGACGACGTTCGCGCCCAGTTTGCGGGGATGTCTCAGGCGGTTTGGCCGTTATGATGCTGGGCATCTGTCGTTTTCGGAGCAGTTTTGGGAGGATGTCTCAGGCGATTTGCTGGTTTCAGCACTCCCAAGGAGGAGGAGGAGGAGGAGGAGGAGGAGGAGGAGGAGGAGGAGGAGGAGGAAGAGAAGAGAAGAGAAGAGAAGAGAAGAGAAGAGAAGAGAAGAGAAGAGAAGAGAAGAGAAGAGAAGAGAAGAGAAGAGAAGAGAAGAGAAGAGAAGAGAAGGAGGAAGCGAGGAGGAGGAGGAGGAAGAGGACGAGGAGGAGGAGGAGGAGGACAGCATGAACACGGTAGGAGCAGAAGCAGGAAGGGGAGGATGATGATAATGATGATGATGATGATGAGGAGGAGGAGGACGTGGGCAACTCGAGTAGCCAGGGCCAGACGATCGAGGTTCGATGTTCCAAGGCTTTAGGTTTTACTCAAACGCTTCCGCCTCACTCTCCTTCGCTCTCCGCTCTCCTTCACTCTTCTGCATTCATACTCACTCATACTCAGACTCAGTCACACGCAGGCGCATTCGCACTTAGACTCGCTCATATCCATACTTAAACTTACTCACACTCAGACTCACGCTCAGAACCACTCATACTCAGACTCGCTCCTGCTCAGACTCATCATCCTTCGGTCCGCTCAAACGCAGACCGACTCACACTCAGACTGCCTCACATCCATACCCAATCACACTCGGCTCACTCGCACTCAGATTCATTAACACACACTTTTTCTCACACTCAGACCCACTCAAGCCCAGACTCACTCATGCTCAGACTTATCATGCTACGATCCGCTCAATCACAGACTGGCTCACACTCAGATTCGTCCATACTCAGACCCACTCGCACACAGACGCACTCGCGCTCATACTTACTCACACGCATACCCACGCAAACCCAGGCTCAATCGCACCCAGATTAACTCACACTCAGAATCAGTCGCTCTCAGATTTGCTATTGGTCGCACTCATGCTTGCAGACTGTGGGAATGTCTCGAGCGAGCGGTTCGCCCTCGCACACAGGCGCTCATTGACAGATACCAATAGAAAGACGTACCAAGAGAATGAGATGCACATATGGGGAGCCCCGCGTCGAGTAATTTCTTGGACGCCGCCGACTTCTCCTCCTTCTCCTTCTCCTACCCTCTCCTCCACATACCCAGACTTACTCATGCACAGACTGACTCACACTCAGACTTACTCATACCCAGACTTACACACACAAAAATTACTCATACTCAGACCTTCTCATACTCAAACCTACTCCTACTCAGACTTACTCATGCTGAGACTCACGCACGCCCCGTTCGCGGCCGTTATGTGGGGATGCCTCAACCGGTTTGCCTGTTCTCTGTCCCAACATCCTTCGCTTGGAGAGCAGATTGTGAGGAGGTCTCAGGCGGGGCGCCGGTTTCAACACCCCTAAGGGGAGCCGCCGAGGGGTATGACACGGTCCCGTTCGCGGCCGTTTTGCCGGGATGTCTCAAGCGGTTTGCCTGTTTTCTGTCCCAACATCCTTCGCTTTCGGAGCAGATTTGGAGGATGTCTCGAACGACGCGCTCATTTTCACGTCCCTAAGGGGAGCCGCCGAGGGGTATTGCATGGTCCCGTTCGCGGCCGTTTTGCCGGGATGTCTCAAGCGGTTTGCCTGTTTTCTGTCCCAACATCCTTCGCTTTCGGAGCAGATTTGGTCGCGGCCGTTTTGCCGGGATGTCTCAAGCGGTTTGCCTGTTTTCTGTCCCAACCAACATCCTTCGCTTCCGGAGCAGATTTGGAGGATGTCTCGAGCGAGGCGCTCATTTCCACGTCCCTAAGGGGAGCCGCCGAAGGGTATTGCACGGTCCCATTCGCGGCCGTTATGTAGGGGGGTGTCTCAAAAGGTTTGCGTGTTTTCTGTCCCAACATCCTTCGCTGCCGGAGCAGATTTGGAGGATGTCTCGAGCGAGGCGCTCATCTTCACGTCCCTAAGGGGAGCCGCCGAGTGGTATTGCACGGTCCCGTTCGCGGCCGTTTTGCCGGGATGTCTCAAGCGGTTTGCCTGTTTTCTGTCCCAACATCCTTCGCTGCTGGAGCAGATTTGGAAGATGTCTCGAGTGATGCGCTCACTGTCACCCCCCAGGTGGGCCAGATTTTGAGGATGTTTCGATCGGTTTGCCTGTTTTGGTGGCCAGGCTCGTGGGCGCAGATCCTTCTCAGAGGATGCCACAGGAGGCTTCAACAGGATCCAGGAGGCCCCAGGAGACCACATGAGGTCCCAGGAGGCCACAGAAAGACCCAAGAGGCCACAGGATGTCCCAAGAGGCTCCAGGAGGCCCCAGGAAGCTCCAGAAGGCCGCAGTAAACCACAGGAGGCCCCAGGAGGCCACAGCAAGCG
>CAUYUJ010017804.1:130863-135863 GCA_963575745.1 Prorocentrum cordatum
GAGGCGACCCCTGGCAAACTGAACCATTCGGGCCAATCGGGCGCGTCGGCCGCGCGCGCGTCGAACTCCTTCTAGAACTGCACCACCGACGCGAGGACATCGTAATCGTCACCGGCATGATCAGCATCGGCGCCGTATTTGGCCTTGCCGTTGTCATCATCCGCATCGCCCCCTCATATCTACTACATTAACGTGACAAAAATGTCGTCAATTGGAATGTCATCATATTTCGTTGGCAGGGTAAGATCCCGCCTGGTGGGATTTCTAAAACCGTGTCATTTTATGTCGGGGGTTTCAACTATCCGGGTTAAAAGGTATACGATTATGTAACTGGAGGAAATCCCGCATTTAGAACTCCCGGATCTGTGATCCGACCGCTTTTGACCCAGCCATCTAGGATTCTGGAGGGGGACACGAGGGGCAGCTTGGCGCGGCCGGGACGGGGGAGTCAGCCTTCGCCAGCCCGCACGCGCAGAAGTAACGGACGAAACCTGCATGTGTCTGCCGTTGTCGACGTCGCCATGATACCGCGCCCGCTCGAATCACCGACTCGCACTGAAGTGCCCCCTGGGAAATGCCCAACGGTCAGCGCCACCGCGGCCGCGTCGGCCGCACCAAACTAGCTGGCCGCTGTGCGCGCGAGCATGCGCAGGCTTGCGCGGCCGCAA
Source organism: Prorocentrum cordatum (assembly GCA_963575745.1). Lineage (NCBI taxonomy): Eukaryota > Dinophyceae > Prorocentrales > Prorocentraceae > Prorocentrum > Prorocentrum cordatum. The sequence goes on from CAUYUJ010017804.1 coordinate 131,532, forward strand.
AGAGATACAACAGCCAACAACACCAAGCATTCATCGCAATCGCCGCCGCATGGGTTTTGCAAGCCAAGTTACGGGTGGGTGGGTGGGATGCGAGCAGTGGCGCTGAGAATTCCAAGCTTTGCACATCGACTGCACAACCTATATTGCACATGGTCGATAGCACGACATAGATTGCGCACCAGCTGTTGCGCACCATAGGTTGCATCGCATCATCGGTTGCACCACCTAGATTTCTCCGCATAGAAAGCACCACACATGTGGCTAGAAACAGACCGTTTGGGATCCATGCTGGCCAACATACGAATGATTTCCTCTCCTGCCCCTCCGCCTCCCCTCGTCCTCGTCCTCGTCCTCGTCCTCGTCCTCGTCCTCGTCCTCGTCCTCGACCTCCTCCTCGTCCTCCTCCTCCTCATCCTCCTCTTCATCATCCTTCCTGTTGCCCCCTCCCCCAGCCCAAAGGGTCCAGAGCCGCCAAACTGCAGATTTGAAGCACGAGCTTCGAACTATCCTGCCTCCACGTCGGGAGTCGTAACTCCCACTCTGTCAGTCCGGGACCCCCTCCCGGCAGTTTGGGATCTCTTCCTCCTCCTCCTGCCACGACGGCGGCGGCGGCGGTGAGCGCGAGGCGCCTCATCCAGCCGCGGGGCGCTGGGCTCCCGGACCCAGTGCGTGAGCTCCGCAACGTCCTGCGGCCGTCGAGGGGAAGAGGAGAAGGAGGAGGAGGTGGACGAGGAGGAGGAGGAGGAGGAGGGAGGAAAAGGAGGAGGAGAAGGACGAGGAGGAGGAGGAATACTAAGAGTGATACAAATAAGAAGAAGAGGAAGAAAACGAAGAAGAAGAGAAACCTAAAGAGGACGAAGAGGATAAAAAGGAGGACGAAGAGGAACAAAACGAGGAGGAGGAGGACGGAAAGGAGAAAGGAGGGAGCAGAATCGAGGAGGAGAGCTTGGTGAGGGAGGGAGGGAGGGAGGGAGGGAGGGAGGAGGAGGAGGCGAAAGAACAAGAAGAAGACGAAGAAACACAATAAGAAGACGACTGTAAACCCAGGAATCAACAAAGATGCTGCAATAAACCCTCCCTCTCAATTCCCTCTTCAAAGGTCCCCCCACTAATGTATGTCCATTTCGGAAAATAGACCGTTGAGAGACGTCCGTCTGAGAATCCGGAATTTTGCCAGATCGCCAGTCCGGGGACCTCAACGACGCGAATCAACGTGTTGCGTCCTGACAATCCTAAACCGTACCAGAACCTTGATGCTGGACCTTCAACACGGCGAATCGGCGTGACTGTTGTGTCCTGGCAATCCTGAATCGCGGCAGAACGCCATTCCAGGGACTTCAACGCCACGAGCTCCTGAAATTGCTGACAACTACTGAAACACATGTGCGTGGCGCTAAAGCGAGCCACACTTTGTAAAAGAGCAGCCATCCATACTTGAGGCTGCTGCGAACTTTGAAGACGCATGTGCGCGGCGCTTGAAACCAGCCGCCTTTCATTCGTTGCAGCTGCTGCAAACTTTCAAAACGAATGTGCGTCGCTAGTGCAAGAGCCACATGTTGAAAACCAGTCGTCCTCCATCCTTGCCGCCGTTGCTACTTGCAAACTTCAGGATCATAAATGGTGAGGAAGTATCAAGCGAAACGCGAAATCCGCCCTACCGACACGTCTAAGGGCGCGAAAAGCAAATTGTTCTTACAAGGAAAAAGGGTTGATGAAGAGAAGGGCGATTACGAGACGGAGGATCAGAATTAGTGATCGGGTTTTGGGTCGTGTTGCGTATACCCTGGCCCTGGCCCCCACAGACATCAGATGACCTCCAGAGACCCAAGGAACCCCATACATGTGGCTACAGAAACAAACCGCGCGGAACATCAACATCTTATGCAATTTTCGGCATGCACAGGTTCTTGCCGGGCTTGGAGAAAGAGCCGCACAACAGCTCAGGATGATTCAGCGGATCGGGGAAGGATTCGAGAGCTCCAAGGGCCAGCGATTAGAAAAGTCATGATCTCGGAAGTCTGCGCTCCTGATTGCCATGTACGGAGAAGTATTAAGGCGCAGGGCCTCATTGAGGCCGCGCCTGCAACGTCCCACTGTGCCTGTGGGTGCGTGGGTGCCCACGCAGCACGTGCGCATGCCCACACCTACATTTAGTCAGCACTGGTACGCCCCCTTCTGCTGGCTGCCAGCATGCGAGGGGGACAGGGAGGAGGCGGCAGCGAGCACAAACACACATTCAAGAGACAACGGAAGCACAAACAGAGTGCAGTACTATATACACATGGATCGACGACGGCTCGCCCTTCGCCGCGCGCCCCCTGTGCCCGTGCTAGCGCCGCCTGGTGAAAAAATTGCAACATCAAGGATGGAGGGGGTCGTTTTCCAAATGGGGCTCTCGTCTTAGCGCCGCGGAGTTTGCAACACAGCTTCAAATTTAGAAGAGGTTGATACATATTCCTTTTTCCAAGTGCGGTTTTCGCTTAAGCCCTTCTGAACTTCACAAGCCCGCCACTCGAATCTATGTAACATGGACACGTCTGAAGGGCGGCTCTTTCTCAATATGGGGATATCCCTTGCAACTGCATGGAAGATCCTGACCAGAAGTGCAGGTCAATGTGTGCTGCACTTGCTCAGCTGGGGGCAATGTGTTTCTTGTGGATATGGCTGGGCACCTCAATGAGTTGCATGATCATACCATGCCGCTTTGCCCATTGCTCCCACGAGTAACGCAAGGCAGTTCCTTCTCTAAGCAGGGCTCTCGCGCGAACGGCAGGTCTAAAGGGTGACGTCTTCTCAAGGGGGGCATTTCTTGCACTGAACTGCCTAGTTCAAGGGGGCTACGGGAGGGAGTAGTGGAGCATCGTTGACGCATCTTGGCTTACTCTGGTCCTCCTCCTCTTTCCCCCACTCATTAAACCCCCTTCCCTCTAGCTCCTCCTCCTACTCCTCCTCCTCGCTCCTCGCTCCCCCCTCATCCCTCCCTGCCCCCACAATCCGCGGCTCTGGCACCAAACCCGGCTTGGGTCTTGTCTCCACTGGGGCCAGGCGCATCGGCCGAATATCCGCCTCACACGACAGCGGGGCGTGCCCACAAGGATGTTTTTTCCTAAGCGCCCCGGTTGGGGGGCGACAGCCCACCCGGGAACCGGCGACGGGGCACGCCTCCCGAAAGCAGGGAGGGGGGCGGGGAGGAGGGGAGAGCAGGACAAGGAGCGGAAGTCGGACGACCGGGGAGCGTGAGCCACTACCCTCGAGGCCTCGCAGATGGGGTCCGAGTAGATGGGGTCGGAGCATCGCGCCGCATCGCGGATGCACCGCCGCTGCATCGGCGATGCATCGGCGGCGTCGGCGATGCAGCGGCGACGCCAGCGCGGAGAAAATCGGGCTCCACATCGAGCCGAATCGGCGATGCATCGGCGTTGCGGCGTGCTCCGCCGACCCCATCTTCTCCAATCCCATCTGGGAGGCCCAGACCACCCCCCTCGCTCCCGCCCCTTCCTTCCTCGATCCCCAACTATCCTGGATCCCTCATCGATCCTTAACCTTTCTCCTTCCTTCCTTCTTGATCCTCCCCGTTCACTTGAGGCGAGAGGGCCCCTCTTGAGAAGCAACGATAGAGGGAGACTGGCTTAGGGGGGAGACATCGACCGTATACATCGCCGCTAGATCGGCGATGGGCTCGCGGTATCGAGTCCGAGCGTTCCTGGGCGGGGTGGGGCTATCAGAACCCGATCGGCGATCAATAGGCGATTGGGGGTCGATGCATCCCCCCCTACGCCTATCCCCCTATCGTTGTCCCTGATTCCGCCAGCAGAACCGTCCTCGTTCAACTTCCCCCGTTCCGCGAGCATTCCTTCAGCGTCTGCCAAGGGCAAGAGGGCAACCCTTCTGTTTCTCGAAGCCGAGGCTCTCGTTTGGAGCGCCCCACTTTGGGGGAGTTTGTGCCAGGAGCGCGAACTCTTAGAGCCCCCCTTCGTCCCGACAACTCTCCTCAAACCCCTCCCTCCTAGGAAGCCCACAAAAGACGTACGCGCCCAACCACGTACATAAACACAGCCCCCCAGTCCGCGAGGCTAGCCTCGTGATACGAACGCTCGCGCAATGCGTACTTTCGAAAACCATCGTGGATGTATGTACGTGTACGTCGTTCTTTTCGCTCCTGAGAAACCCCTGGGGCTCCTGGACCGAAGCGTGAGTTGTGGAAAGAATGAGAGGAAGGAGAGGAAAGAGTGGAGGAAAGGAGGCCTAAGGCAGGGAAAGGAGGAGGAGGAGGAGGAGGAGGAGGAGGAGGAGGAGGGAGGAGGGAGGAGGGAGGAGGGAGAGGGAGGAGGG
>CAUYUJ010017804.1:138363-145863 GCA_963575745.1 Prorocentrum cordatum
CCGTTGGCGCACACCTCAGGAAGGTGCCACCAATGGACACCAATGGAAAACGGGAGAACACCAGGTTAGGATCCCTCATCATCAGAAGCTGCGCAGAGCGCTTCGGCCAGGACTCGCGACTCAATGGCAGCAGGGGGGATGTAAGCTGTAACTGCCCCGCTTCGCCAGCCCCCGCGGGCGCACGCAACTGCGAACCCGTCTGTGTCGTGTATGTCCATCGCAGCGCCGTGGCGGAAGGCATGGGAAGCAATTCCCGATGCCTCTGCCGCCCGCGTGCCTACGGCCACCAAGTCCTCGCGGAGGCCGGCGAGGAACTTGGCGTAGCACCCAGGCGGGTACACTTCTGCGTTTGTGTCACGGCGGCCTGCGAGTAGCCACGAGACCCACATGTGCACGCATAGCAGAGGGTCGGCGGCGCAGACGCACTTGGTTTCAAGAGTGGACTGCGCATGACATTGACCTTTACGTCTGATGGGGCCGAAACGCACAGTTCCCCTATCCACACACAGTAGACATGGCCTCAGCTGTCCTAAGAGTTCCGACGGGACTTTGAGCAAGAAGGCGTACGCAAACATGTAGCCCATGCCACGGAAGAAACTCCCAGTGTTAGCACAGTGGGCCAAGAGCTTCCTCAACAGATCTTTTCTGATTCGCGGCCTGGGGGGAGCTGGCGGCTGCATCTTCCGCGTGCCCGCCCTGATGTCCGCTAACACCGGAGAGTGCTCCACGGGCCAATGGAACCCTGCAAAATGATGGAATTTCCGCCAAGCTGACAGAATCGATTTGAGCGTCCCTTCATGGGTTATGAGTGCCGCAAACTTGTATACTGTCGCTGGATTCGTCGGCAGGAACGGTAAATTCAAGAGCTCACAAAAGGCTTGAACCGTCCTTGCGGACGACATGTATCTAGTAAGCGAGCTGCCCACAGAAGCCCCGATCTTCTTGAACATCAGTACGTCAATAATGGCATGAACATCGAAGCCCTCCTGTTGGGCAAAACGTAGCATGTCAAGCTGCTCCCGCGGAAGGGCGTTGACACACGTCCTCCGGCGTTTGCCCGAATCGACCCCGATAAACTCGCACACGGCGTCTGGCGCAACCTGCGCGAGCGAGATCGCCGATTCCAGGTTTTGCAAGACATCTGCATCGGGGCGACCTCTGACCAGCAGCAGCCAAGGCCTCAACTTGACCAGCGATGGAGATGCAGCAATACGTCGCTCGAACTCGCCGGGGTCAGCACCACGGATCTCTTCCAAAGAGTTCCACCCCGCTGCAGCGAGCGCAGAACGAGCGCCAAGATGCAAACACCCCAGGACACCGCGAACGGCTGGCCCTGGACGGGGCTGAACTCCAGAGGGGGGACTGGCGCGCGCCAGCTGCCCGCCGACTGGGAAGCAAGTGGCGGAGTTCGAAGGCTTGCAGCCCTCGACCGTCTCGCGAGACGGAGCGCCGCCGACGCCGCAGCTGCGCGCTGCTGGAAATCGGCGGGAGCCGCCGGGCGCATCGCCTCTCCCGGGATCTACCGGCAGATCCTGAAATCCTGGAGCCAGGATTGCAGCGAACCGAACTATAAATAACCGAGGCCCGCACGCCAGGCCGTCAGCAACATGGGGAGATCCATTTAGGGATCGAAAGCTCCGGGAACATACCGCTGGATCCGCACTCCCAGAAACCGTGACCGCCCGAGAGTCGGCAAAGACCGAACTCCGGTTCACAAATCTTCCGCGCATTGCTGGCCGCATGCGCGAAGACAGACACCTGGAACGAGCTCCCCGAGGCCCGGCACGACAGCCCATCGAAGAGGAAACTTGGGATCGAGAACACCAGGGAGGGCAAACCGCAGGATCCGCACTCCCAGACAACACCGCCCGAGTCGGCAAAGACCGAACTCAGGTTCACAAATCTTCCGTGCATCGCCGGCCGCATGCACGAAGACAGACACCTGGAACGAGCTCCCCGAGGCCCGGCACGACAGCCCATCGAAGAGGAAACTTGGGATCGAGAACGCCAGGGAGGGCAATCCGCTGGATCAGCGCTCCCAGACAAGCACGCCCGAGTCGGCAAAGACCGAACCCTGGTTCACAAATCTTCCGTGCATCGCTGGCCGCATGCACGATGACAGGCCCCCGGAACGAACTCCCCGAGGCCCAGCGCAACTGGCCATCGAAGGTGAATCTTGGGATCGAGAGGTCTGGGGAATGAATTTCGCTTCCGATGGATCCGCACTTCCCTGGCCCGCGACACCAGAACGAGCAGCCATCGAAGATGAAAGGGTCACGAACGTTCAATGGAGCAAAACGCGGGTGCCGAACCCGCCGCCTCGGAGAGACCTCTCGCCCCCCGTCCCGGAGGAGGGAGAGGGGAAGGCAAAGGGGGGGGGGCGGGGGCAGGAACAGGGGGTGGGAGGAGGAGGGCACGAGGGAGGGGCAGGAGGGAACGGGCAGCAGCAGGCAGCAGCAGGCCCCATCGACAGCTCTCACTGCGCAGTGGGCTCAGGGCCCGTCGCGCCACTGCTCTGGCCGAGTCCCGTGAGCAAATCGGACTCGCACTCGGGGCCCCCGGACTCCCCGAACAAGATGAAGGAATGGAGCGAGAAGGATGGACGAAGTAGACGGCGATGACAAAGAAGGCAAAGACAACGACGATGACGATGACGATGTAGATGCACTGCGAATCAAGGATGTTCATAATCGTATTGCTGGTGCCGAGCCGCTGCTCGATGCTGGTCGGGCGCGCGGCCTCGCCCACGGCGCGGCCGGGGAGTGAGAAATGGAAGCGGCGCAGGCCGGACCTAGGAAGACGACGCGGAGGTGCGCGGGCCCAGCCCCCGCGCGGAAGAACAGGGAGGCGCAAGCCCGCAAGCCCTGCCCTGCGACGAATTGGGGGTGCCCGAAAGCCCCGCCCCAGAAAGGAAACCGAGGAGGCGCCAGCCCTGCCCCAGAAACGGCCACGGGGAAGCTGCGAACAGCCCTGCCCCACATAGATGACAACCCGCGCGGGCGGTCACCGGCCCCAGGCGGGGATCGAAATGCCACTGCGTCGGCGCGTCCGCGGACACCTGGCGCCAGCCGCGTGCCAGAGCCGGCTGGGCGATCAAACGACTCAGAGGATCTGCCGGAGTCGCCTCGGACGGGACGCGGACCACCCAGAGGCGCGCGCCTCGCAGGCGGGCGTCCCGCCACACCTCTACGCTCAGGCAGCATAGCGTGACCGATCCGCTCATGCCCTTGCGGATGACGCCCTCCGCCGCGGAGCTGTCCACGACGATGGTGACGTCTGCGCCTTCCAGATGGCGGCCCCGCGTCCGAAAAACAAGCCAGACCCAGAGGGTTTCGGCCTCGTTGATGCGCTGCTCCCGCCCGGGGGGCAGGAAGCGCTCGAGGGCCGAGTCCACGGGCGCGACGAAGAACTCGGCGACTGGCTGCCGCGCGTCCAGGAAGATGGCCCCCAACGCCTCAGTGCCGTACGGCTCGCCGCGGCCTCTGGCGTCTCCGATCAGAACGCAGCGCGGGCGCGATCGAGGCCGGCGCAGCACCGGCCTGGAAAACTCCCCGGGCCCCGGCGCGCTGAGCATCTCGCGCAGGCCGTCGACGGACATCCGGAAACGGCGATCCGTCCGCGACGTCGACCCGTGGGCTTGGTCGTAGATAGCCTGGAGGAAGATGCCACCTGCCTTGCCCCACACCAAGGAGAAGGCCCAAGTGAAGCGCCCCCCCAGCTTGGGCGCCGCGCCCGGGGTGCACTTGTCTCGCGCCTGCGACAACTCGGTCGCGTACGCGGTGGCCTTCCGTGAGGGGATCGACCACTCCACGAGAACGTCGTCCGCCATGCCGCGCGGCGGTGGCAGGTGGAAGGCGGCCCCCAGAAGCACGCCGCCGCGCCTCGGCTCGAAGAACTTGTCCTCCTGGTCCCCGACCCCAGCGACCTCGAAGCCAAAGAGCTCGTGCAGGTCGCACAGCAGCCGGAATTCGCCAGCGGCTAGGCTCTGGGGGGCGCACCCGACCACGTCGTCTACGTGGTGGTCGCAAAGCAGCCCGAAGAAACGGCGGGCCACCGTCACGACTGCCCGCGGCATACGCGAACACTGCTGTGGCTGGGCGCGGCCGCCGAATGTCATACAATTGGGAATGACTGCGACCAGATCGCCCTTGTCCGTGTCGAGCACGAAGGAGACGAAGAACCGGCGATGCTCGGGAAGCAAGCCCGCCTGGTGGAACATCTTCTTCCAGTCAACTTTGGCCAAGTTGAGCTGCTCCTGCGGATGGACGCTCGCGCCTGCCCGGGCCAACGCGGTGACGCCGTCGATGCCCATCATGTGCATCTTCTCGTTCAACTGGGTGGAAGCAGCCACGCCAGAAGCGCGAGATCCTTGGCAGCCGCGGACTTTGCTGTCCTGCTCGACGCCGAAGTATAGCTGGTCGACGAAATCACCCAGCTGACACCGGACTCGGCGCACCAGGTCTGAGAGCCCAGAGCCCCAGACAACCTCGAAGCGCCCGCGCGCGGCTTGCGCGGCGACCGCCGACCACAGCTCGCCCTGGTGCGCAGTTGCCAGGGAGACGCGGCCAGCGCCTTGACGCTCTCTGGCTGCCTGCAAGAGGTCGCTGAGCTCGACGGCGGGCTGCTCCGCGCGCGGCGACCAGGTGCCGCTCGGGGGGATGCGCCCGATCGCCGGGGACCCGCCGTGCAGGTCATCGACAAAGCCGGCGTCGTCGTGGCGGGCCGCTCTCAAGGCGGCCTTGGGGGGCGGACCCTGCAGGTGGCCGCAGACCTGCCTGACGCTCGCGGGCATGCTGCTTGCCCACTGCGCCTGATCGCCGGTGGCCTGGAAGTGCTGTTTCCAGCTGGCGAGCTTGCGCCACTGCTGCTGCTGCAAATCAGACAAGCCCGCGCCAAGCTTGGCCCTGAGCGACATAGCATCGCAGAGCGATTGCTTCCAATTGCGGCCTGGCTCCGGGAGCGCGAAGGGCGCTGACTGAGCCCACGCCAACGTCGCCTGCTGGCTCGGCAGGCGGAGCGGCGGCAGCGGGCCCTGGCGTCTTCCCAGCCGCCGCGGGGCGGGCCCCGGCCGCTAGCGGGGGCCCCCCGGCAGCTGGGCACCCCTAGTACTCGCGCTTGACCGGCGCGAGCCCGCGGCTGCGGGAGCGGGAGCGCCTGCGCTCCGCCCGCCCTCCGTCGGCCCGGTCCTCAGCACCGCGTCCGCGCGACCACGGGTGCCCGCCTTTGGTTGCGCCCTTGCCGCCGGCGCGCTCCTCGAGGGCACGTTTGTCCCTGGTCTTGATCAGCTCCAGGCCGAGCGGCTTGATGTGGTTCGCTAGGCAGCCCTCCTGCGTCTTGGCGCAGAACGGGCATTCGTGGTGGAAGACGCACGTCTTGCCGCGATCGTGCATGTCGCACTTGCTGGAGAAATGCCTGAAGCAGAAGTGCACGGCATCCGGCTTCCGCTGGGCCCTCGTGCTCGCGCCCGGGGCGTGGAGCTTGACATCCTTCGCTTCCTCCTTTGCCTGCGTGACCAAGCCCTGCTTGTCACCGGACATAGTTGTTGCAAAGGCCGCCGGGTCGGCCTTGCGCTTGGCTGCAGCCCAAGCGGTGCTCCTGACCAGCTGGTCGTAGGCGAGGGCGTTCTTCTCAGCCTGCGAAGCCGGGCTGGCAGTGTCCGCCGCCAGCCGCGCGACCTTGTCGATGTGATTCAACACCGACGCGACTGTGATGCGACCGTGCAGCAAGCCAGCCCAAGAGTAGCGAATGAAGGCTACGACCCATTCCGCAAAGGCCCGGCCCTCCGTCCAGGACCTGGACTTTTCGAGCCCCTCGATGGAGTCCTCATGCGGCAGGGGCTTGCCGAGCTTCGCGGCGGCGTCGCATAACTTCAGTTGCTTGGTCGCGGGGTAGGCGCGCAGCGCGGGCTCGCCGAGGCCTGCCGCCTCGATGAGATGGCCAAGGTCGTCCTTGGTCTCTTCCTCGAGGACCGACATCGTGGACCCGCTGCTGAGCGTCAAAGCCGCCTGCAATAGGCGCAACCGGTTCTGGACACCTGCTGGGGCTGACGCCTCTCCTGGCCGCTCGGGTACCACAGGCGCAGAGACGGGGCAGATCGCCTTCACCACCTTCAACAATGCTGCCCTGACGCCTGGAGGGCAATGTGCGTCTGGATTCTGAAGGTCACGCCAATACGTAGACAATTCATTGACCATGTCTGCGATGGACGCAGTCTCTGAAAGTGCCCTTAGCTCCTCTGCCGTGGACAACCTGGCACGCAGGAATATGTCTTTCAATTCGCTGGCGGGGGAATATGATCCAAATTTGCTCGTCACCGTATCCATGATGAGGACAGTCCCTGGGATCATCGCCGCCGGCGGCCCGGCGCCCGCGGCACCGCGAGCGGCGCTGCTGAGCGCTGCTTCGAGGCCGAGCTGGCCGAGCGGCAGCTCTGCCATGAAGTGCGGCCCGCACTGCGCTACCTGAGGGCACGGGTGGGGAAGAAAGAATGAGAAAGAATCATAATGAGAAATGGCAAGCTTGCCGCGCCAGAGCCGAGTGCTGCGCGGCGCGCGGGTGCTGAGGGGAGGAGGGAGCCAACTGAAGAGTCAGAGAGACACCAGCAGGAGGAGGAGGAGGAGGAGGAGGAGGAGGAGGAAGCTGAGCAGGAGGAGCATGAAGAGGAGGAGGAGGAGGAAGAGGCGGAGGCGGGGAGGAGGAGATGGAGGAGGAGGAGGAGAGGAGGAAGAGGAGGGGGGGAGGGGGGAGGAGGAGGATGATGAGGAGAAGGAGGAGGAGGAGGAGAGAGGAGGAGGAGGAGATAGGATGAGGAGGAGGAGGAGGAGGAGCAGGGAGAGGATGATGATGCTGATGATGCTGATAATGCTGATGCTGCTGCTGCTGCTGCTGCTGATGCTGATGCTGTGCTGCTGATGATGATGATGATGATGATGATGATGATGGTGATGCTGATAACGATGATGAGGATGCTGCTGTTTGCTAATGGTGATGATGATGCTGCTGATGCCGATTATGCTGATTATGCTGATGATGATGGTGATGATGAGGATGATGACGATGATGATGGTGGTGATGATGGTGGTGATGATGATGCTGCTGCTGCTGATGATGATGATGATGGTGATACTGATGACGGTGACGATGATGATGATGATGATGATGATGATGATGATGATAATGATGATGATGATGATGATGATGATGATGATGAGGAGGAGGAGGAGGAGGAGGAGGAGGAGGAGGAGAGAGGAGGAGGTGAAAGAGGGGGGAAGATGAGGAGGGAGGAGGAAAGAGGAGGAAAGAGGAGGAAAGGTGAGGAGGAGGAGGAGGAGAAGGGAGGAGGAAGAGGAGGATGAGGAGGAGGAAGAGGAGGAGGGGCAGGAGGAGAGGGAGGAGGAGGTGGAGGAGGAGGAGGAGGAGGAGAGAGGATGAGGATGAGGATGAGGATGAGGATGAGGATGATGATGATGATGATGATGCTAATTCTGATGATGCTGATGA
>CAUYUJ010017804.1:150863-162329 GCA_963575745.1 Prorocentrum cordatum
CGCCTCCTGCGGAGCAAGAACTAGGCACCCCGTCGACCCGACGCATCAAGCCCAAGAAGCGACGTCGGCCGTCGGCCTTCGGCGCTGTTGGCCTTATGCACCCTGCGTTTGTGGCCTTCCAGGCAGAGCATGATTCGAAATACAACAGTCAGGGGAGAAGGAGGTCCGTGGCCCCTCCCCCCCCCGCCCAAGGCCCTCCCACCTCACACGCCCGCCCGAGCGTGGTGGCGGAATCGCGCGGCAGCGCGACTGGATAGTAGTGCCACTGCCAGTTGAACTTCTCCGAGAGGTAGCTGCGGGAGGCCAGCGACCTCAGGACCATCATGACATGCAGGTTTGGGATGTCCTCGAGCTCGTTGTGCTTGCAGGCGCTGGGGTCGTGCTTGACGCACATCACTCCCTCCTTGAAGAGGTGCTCCAAGATCACCTTGCGATTCTTCTTCGAGATGAGCACCATGCCCGCCGCGGAGGCTCGAGAAAGCTTACTATGCTTGACCAGCGCGCGGGGATGTCCAGACCTTCAGCCAAAACGGCTATGGATACAAGGCTGACAGAGGAGGAAGAGGAGGAGGAGGAGGAGGAGGAGGAGGAGGAGGAGGACGTTCGGCCGCAGGGGACGCTCATCCAGCACATACCCTGAACATGTGTAGAAAATTGCGACATACCTCTCGGGGGAGAAAGAAGAGCGCCCGTACCTCGGAGGGGGGGTCGGGGGCTCAGACGACCTCAAGGGCTCTGCAGAGGAGAGCTAGCAGTGGGGGAGGAAGAGGAAAAGGAGGAGGACACCGCTGTTTGCGAAACAAGCGCCCGTGCCGGGTAAGGGTAACAAGACGTCGAAAAGCGCCCCCCTTGCCCCCGCATTTCGAGTTTGACGGGAAACGATTGGCTCCTTGCGAGAGTGGGCGTTTATCTCGCAACCCTTTGCGCTCCCCTCCGGCGCGGTCGCCCGCCAGCTTTGAGATACGGGCTGCTGGGGGGGCCCTGTAGACATTTCTCTAGGCGGGCGTTTGTTTCGCAAACGGCGGTGGGGGGGAGGATGAGGACCGTAACAAGTTCTGGCTCAATGCTGAAGACGAGGGCAGAAGAAGGACGATGAGGTGAGGAATGGTGAGGACGGATGAAGAGGAGGAACGCGCAGAGCTCAGAAGATGAGTTCGTCTACTGGCCAGGCACCACGACGACGATGCGCGAAGCGAATGCCGAGAATCTTCCCGCACTGGATCCGAGCGTATAGTTACTCGCAGCGCTCAGTGGTACGGCGGCTGCAGCCGATCGCAACTCACTCTTATCTCATATTCAAGGTTTGGGGCGCGAAGCCCTTTGCGACGCCACCCTCGCAAGAAAGTAGTATTTCATGTTCGCGTCGTGCGTGAAGTGTGCGCGGAGTTTTGCGCGAGTGCCATGGTCGTTGGGGCGGATGGCGGAAAAGAACCTGCTGCAGTGGGCGGCCCATCTGGTGCTTCGTTGGTGTTCCGATGGTGTCCAAAAGGTATTCCACTGTGAATGCGCAGCAACGGAGATTCCCTCAAGCTCGACCCGAGGGTAGAGCGCCCTTCAGACTCCGGGCGACAGCTGTTTGCCCAATTCGAGCTATAATACCAATCCGCTGCGTAAGTATTTCGTTGAAGCGAGCTCGCTGCAATCACACAGACAATGCGGTGGCTAGGAAGGAGCAGCCGGGGAGGGAGAAAGAAGAGCTGGAGAAGGAGGACGAAAGTGAAAAGGAAAGGGATAACAACAGCAAACGAAAAGGTCAAGAGTGCGAACGGTGCCAGCGAAGAGAAGAAATCGCACCACTCCGACACGCTGGAATGGCATTGCCCGCGCATGTAGAGCCCTTCGCAGCTTTTTGCCACAAGCGTAGGGTGGCGCGTGACCGGACAAAATATATTTCTACCACGCAGGAAGCAAAGAGAAAGGGAGGGAAGGCCGTGGAGAGGACGGGGGGAAAGCGATGAGGACACTGGCCAGGCCAGAGCATGAAAAGAGAATGCGCCGACCATTGGAATTTCCTCTGCGTGTGAGATGGCTGCACCTTCCCGAGCCCCTCCCCCCCCAGGAGCTCAGTCTGGCTGTTTTGTAAGGGGGGTCCCCAACCAACGACCCCGGTGAACTCATCTGGCCCTGAAAAGCTCCAGGGCGTGCAAAAATCGCCCAAGAAAGCATCATGACGGTTCACAAAATGCTCCAGGACGGCCCAAGATCATGAGGTCCAAGAGGGCCCCGGATGGCTTCCACACAGCCCAAGGGATCCGAATGTGGCGCAAGAGGCCCAGGAGGACCTCCGAGAGGGCGCCGAGAGGCCACCCGCCAGACGCGCTGCCGTTGCGCCACGCCCCCTCGCGGCGCCATTCGCCGACGAGGGGCATTTTCTGGAAACCAGCAGCGGACGCCTCCTGGCTCACCTCAGGTTGGAGGCGGCCAGGGGTTCTGCACTGGCGCGGACCCCAGAGAAGCGACCAAGAGGGGGAACGATCGGGGGCGCGCAAACATGGATTAGCGATCCATGGATCTGGCGCGCGGTCGCTAGATCCATGGATCGGGGGAGGTGCCCTCCCCAACATGCGGCCAATGCCGCCTCGCTCGGCGGCGGAAATCCGCGATTTCCCATGGAAACGGGACCCGTCGCTAATCCACGCCCCCTTGATCCATGCTTGCGATCGCTTGAAACGAAGCCAGATGCGTAAAAAATCGGCCCCCGGACACCAGGATTCGGGGAACCGATTTTGAACGGATTTGGCCTCCCGGGCGGGCCTCCCCGGGTCCATCTGGGGAAGTTTTTCGCCCCGGACCCGTTCCTGACAGTCCTGGGGCCCGAACAACCGCCCCCAGACGCTGAAAAAAGCTCAAAAACCTCGTCGAACCCAGGCCCTCGAACCTGCCCCCCTTCCTGCTGGCCGGAGCCGGTGCTGGGCTACCTCATCCCCAAGGGACTGCCATGCGCCCCGCCCACTGGGCGGTGCGAGCTCGGGGCAATCCAGTCGGGCAGTGCGCCGCGTGGGCCGACCTGCCGCCCGAGCGCGCGCGGGTGCCCGAGAGCGCGTGTGGGCACCGGCCGCGATGCTCCCTCTTCCCAGGTCGGATGGCGATCTCAAAATCCACCACTGCGCTCGCAGCACTTGGTGTGCGTCGGGCCCCTCCGCTTCTTGCGAAACAATCATGAGACACCCCCCCCCGATGCTTCGAGCACAAGATGCGTTGACTGCTGCCGCCGAGTCCCTGCTTGTTGTCCTTCCTAACAGAAAACGGTCCCAAATACCAAGGGCGGGGAAGGGGGGGTCCATGGCAGTCCACGAGCCCTCCCTCCCTGCCCCCCTCCCCTCCCCGCCCGCCCTAGCGCGGTGGCGGAATCGCGCGGCAGCGCAACTGGATAATGACCCTGGCTGGACTCGAACCTGCAATCCACGGCTCCGTAGACCGATGCCTTATCCACTGGGCCACGGAGCCAGTGAGAGCATGGCATTCGAGAAAATCTGTTCGCCAACCAACTCCAGACAGCCGCAATCTGCTGTGCGCCGCACGCACTGCCTTCTTGGCCTCCAGGATGACTATCGTTAACAAGACATGTTTTACGTACTCGCCTTTTTCCGATCTTCGGGATTTCTAAGACAACCCAAGAGAAATCGAAGGTCGCCCAAAGAGGGCTCAAAGGCCCCCACGAAGGCCCAGAAACTGCCGAAGAGGGTCTCAAGATAGCCCGAACGGCCCCCAACCCTGCCCAAGAAAAACCCATGAGTACCCCAGGATGAGCCCGAGAGGGCAAACTCGAAGAGGCTCCAGGAGCCCTTCCCCACAAGATGGCCCCCAAGAGCCCCAACAGGGCCCAAAGAGAGCCTCGAGAGGAAACCAAGAGACCCTCAAGAGGCCCTCAAAAGGCTCCCAAGAGGCTCCAAACCAACCCAGCATGCATCCTTTCAAGCACAGTGTTGGGATTCCCCGATGTGCTCACGGCGCCAAGACGCTTCTTCGACAACGCCCCCCAGAACAGAGGCGTCATCCAGGGCTCCCACGGGGTAGGCGGCACGGCGCAAGCCAATTCATCAAAACGTTTGGCGCAAACGCGTGCTTGTATATGCGAACTAATCAAACAAGAAGGTCTCGCCCCACCCCAGCACCCCTTCCTTCACGCGATGAGCACGCAGGCGAAGAAACGGCAGAGGGACAGAAATGCTTGTTACACCTGGAAGGAGAGAAAGAGAGAAAGAGAGAGAGAGAGAGACATATCTATACATATATATATATATACACAATTATATAGAAGGGAGAGAGAGAACAGCAAACAAAGACATAGACAGAGACAGGCATAGAAAGAGAGAGAGAGAGAGAGAAAACATGAGAGACAGGGACAGGCAGAGACAGAGACAGAGAGACAGAGAGAGAGAGAGAGACCGTGATATCTTCTTCCACAGCAAACACTCCACGAGCACACCACCGAAGTCTACTGTGAACTCGCAGTTCACTGAGGCAGACACGGGGAGCGGGAGAGTGGAAGGGTAGGAACGAGGAAGCAGAAGCGAGGATGGAAGGGATGCGAGGCGAAGGGCCAAGCGAGAAGGGAGGAGCGAGGCAGCGGGACCTGAAGGGCCGCTTGGTGAGGTGCAGCTCCAAGCTCAGCAACCTGGGGGCGGGGGGGCGCAGTGGGCGGCAGGACGGCCCATCTGCGGAGGCACAGGCGGCTGAGGTACTGTTGGTACGTTTCCTCCTCTTCCTACTCGTCCGCCGCTCATTCTGGAGGTTGGAAAGGGGTGTGGCATGAAGGGGTGTGGTGCCAATCGTGGAAATGGCTATCTACGATAAAAAAACCTCGCCAGATCCAGCTTCGGCACCACACCCCTTTACACCACACCCCTTTCCTACCTCCAGACTTACGTGCGGAAGCGTGTGGCCTCTGGGATCCCCAGCAGGGTGGAAGACGCTTCCCTATGGTCGGATCGGGGAAGCCCGATCAGGCCGACCGTGACCCGACGAGGCGGTGCCCTCAATGATTTCCCGTCCTGTCCTCGATTCATGTTCTCCATCGAATGCTGCAGCGTACGGACAAGGAGGGTCTCAGCGGGGGCTAACAGCATCACTAGACCCAGTGGGCTGCATCGAAGGGCTGACAATCATCGTAGCTCACTCGTGCCACTATGTTCAAACACAACGATCACAACTATATCGTTTGGAGTGTTCGACTGTACTGAACGTGAGATTTACCATCAGGCTGGGCGATAACACACGCGAGCGCCCGACCGGCCCGCAGCGGCCTCTCGACGTGCGCGTCGCTCGGAGGGGCGAGCGCGGGGAACACGGGGGATGTGAAGCTCCTCTGGAGCCCGGAATCTGGACAGGGCGGTGGCATCCCCAACGTGGAGAAAATCGACCACTGGTTCGGCAAGCGCCCCAGGCAAGGGTGCAGGACACCCCTGGCGTCAACGATGAAACAATTGCAGCGGCATGGGGCCAGCAGCTCAAGGATCTACGGCCGAGTTGGGCCGAAGATGCAAGGGCGCAGTGGCACCTCGCACTGGTATTGCGTCCTCCATATAGAAGCAGAACTCCGACGGCTCGGATGATTCGCACTGGGGCCCCACGAAACCCTCTTGACCCCTACCCCGGGACCGAATGTTAATCCTGGCAGGGCTTTCTGTTCGGCCCAGGGCCCCGCAACAGCCTTTGGATGCCGAGTGCGTCGAAAAAACCTCCAGAGCGATTTTGTTCGAGTCGCCAGGATACACTTGGAAGCCTCTGAAGCCTGAAGACACGATACGCCCAGAAATCCTCGATCCTCCTCCTCACGTCTTCCTCCTCCCTTCCTACACACAAGACGCTGCAATAGGGACCGCTTTTAGAAAGGGCCCGCTGTTCCTGAGGTCATTCCGTACTTGTTCCTCTGGCCCCCCTCGTGTACGAAGGTTCCTTTCATGCCAAAAAACCTGTCATTCCTTGCTCAGCGTCCCTAATTGCAGCAGCTTGACTGCGTTCCTCGTCGTCGTCCTCCTCCTCCTCCTCCTCCTCCTCCTCCTTTTTGCATTAGCAGCAGCAGTAACGACCGAACCCATTCGATGAGCGAGAGGCCGATAGTACAAGTGCTAATATTAATACTATAAGTGAGATTGATAATAATACGACGAATCGTACACATAACTTTAATAATGATGATGATCATACTGTTCATAGAAATAATAAGAAGAAGAACAACAAGACCGACAAACGTAATACGAATACTATTACTAAGGGTAATATGTTAAGGCTCGCTGCGCTTCGCCTTTCAATCGTGTTCCTTTGCCTAGGGTTCACATTTATTGGAGCAGTCGGTTTGCGTCTGCGGCCCGCGGGGCATGGACGGACGCGCAGCCTATGGCGCGGTACTGCCGCCCCACGTATTCTTGGGAGCATCTAGGGCCGTCTTGGGGCAATCTCGGGGGCCTCTTGGGCCGTCTGGGGGCGATATTGGGGGCATCTTGGACCGTCTTAGAGCGTCGCGAACTGGAAAAAAAACGAGAACTCCCAAATCTTGCAAGACTTCGAGAAATACATGGGCCCTCTTGGGGGGCGTCTTGCAGACCTCTTGGGCCCGTACTGGAGCCATCTTAGAGCGTCTGGGGGTTCTCTTGGAACGTCGTGGAGTCAAATGAGGCCGTCTTGAGCGCTCGTGGAGCTCTCTTGAGCCGTCTTGGGGCCCCGTTGGGCCTCTCTGGGGTTGCCTTAGGAGCATTGTGCGGCCATCCGGACACCCTCGGGGGGCCTCCTGGACCGTCTGGGTGCCGCTGCTGGGCCGTTCTAGCCATATGACCCCCATCCGGGAGCTCTGTTCCCTTATAATACGAAAGATAAAAAACTTGGAAGAAACAGATGAAGGCGTTCTTGCGGCACGTTCTTGCTTCTTTTCAACTCCCGACCTGGAGTGTTCGCCGCGCAGCGGTGTTTTTGAACTGCGGCGCGCTGGAAGCAAGCGCTGCGGTGGTGGAAGGCTGAGGAGCCCTGCGAGGCAGTCGGAAATGATTCCAGTCCCTGCCGAGACGCGCGCACAACAGCACGGACGCGCGGCGCAAAAGGCGCGCGAGGCAACGGCAGAGACGCCCGCGGCGGACGGGGAGCTCTCACGGCTTCGCAAAGGGCCTTTTGCGGGCCGCGGCCAGCTTCTTGTCGATGGTCTTCTGGGCCGCGGCCTGGCAGCTGCGGGCGGCTTTGAGTGGAGCGTGTCGCGAATAGCGGTGCCGGGCTTGCACTCGCTGGTCGCGACGATGGTCGGGCACTTCGTGGCGAGCTCGCGGAGGCCCTTCAGCGAGCCCGCGGGGAGGTTACTGGCGATCACAATGTGCACGTTCGCCAGCTCCTTGATGGTGCACGGCTCCTGGTTCAGCGGTTGGCGACGATGCGGGGGTCGACCTGAAACGCCCCGTGGCGATCGTTTGGCCGGGGCGGCCACGTTGACCTCGAACTGCACCTGATGCATGATGGAGTGCAGCACATCGCAGACGTGCTTCGTGGCTTACTGGCCCGCGGCAGCGGAGTCGCCGTAGGCCCCGAGCACCCATGCCCAGCTCGCCCCGCCGCAGGGAGCGCTGCTGGCGGTCGGGCCCAAAATGCTCTGCACACCCACGGATACGCCGCACGGCGCATGCGGCAAGATCATCTGGGCGACGGCGTCTTTCTGGAAGCAGGTGAGGGCGTGGCGGCCCGCTCGGCTCTGGCGTGAACTGGAGGCGCCCGCTACCGCGGCACGGGCGCCGTTGGCACGGCTGCCTTTCGCGTCGATCATCTCCAGCAATGCGCGGGTAGTGTACAAGCTGGCCCTGTAGGGCGAGGAGAGCCTGCGCTAGCTTGGGAGTCTGCTGCGTCGGCGCAAACGCGGCGTTCGCGGCTATGGGCGGCGTCGCAGCAGGGGCGCGGCGCGGTCGGGCGGGGCGCGCTTGGGCCAGACTGCTAGAATATGTTTTCGCCTGATATGTTCTAGGGCTGCGATGAAGAAGAGCAAATTTGAAGCTTTGCTCTTTTTGAAAAGAAGCCCTGGGAGATAATGCATCCTGGGGGCGGCTCTGAGCGGAATGCGCCATGCAATTGTCTGGGCTGTGCCAATTACTTCCCCGAGGCCTATCGGGCGGGAATCAGGTGCCGCCGAGGCGCGCAACGCCGACACGAGCCAACGCCGGCTTCCACGCGACCTCTCCCACGGAGGCGCGCGGGCGCAGCTCGTTGGACCCCGCGAAGGAGGGTCGGTGCGAAATCCTCGTCGACCGTGGTTCATTATCAAGGAATGATAAACCGAGGTTCATTATCTTTAGATGATGCCATATGGATTATTGTCCTGTGGATGGATCGCTCTGACCCCCCCCCCCCGGCCGAATCATTATCTTTCCGGAAGAATACACCTCCGATGAATATTCCAACATGATGGGCCAGTGTTTATTTCAATCCGGAGAGCACTCTCCACCCCCCCACCCCCCCGGCTCAATCATTATCATTGCAGAATAATGAACCCGGGGTCAATATTGCGGGAACATTATAAACCCGGGTTTATTATCTTCTGGAGATAATGAACCTGGGTCAATATTCCAACATGAAAAACCAGGTGAGGCACCCAAGCGTTGGGGGGAAAATAAACAAATGATGGTCATTCCGGAATGAAATTCACCGGGTTCATTATTCACGGGACATTATGAACCCCAGTCAATATTCCCGGAACATTATAAACCCTGGTGAATATGTTTTTCGGATCGGTAGCCCCAGAACAGTATAAACCAGGGTTTGTAATGTTCCGGGGGGGACATTATGAACCCCAGTCAACATGTCTGGAACATTGAAACCCAGGTTCATAATGTTCCGGGGGAGGCATTATGAACCCTGGTCAATAATCCCGGAACATTATAAACCCAGGTCAATATCTATTTGGGGCCCATCGTGCCGCGAAGAACGCATAGAGGCTGTGCGCGAAGATGCACGGTGCCGCCTGCATCTCACCGCTGGCCAGGGCCAGCGCGCCGGGGCAGTGCGTCTGCAGGGTCTTCTCCACGCGGGCGCGCGCGCCAAGGACAACAGGTCGGCGACGCTGGCCGCTTCCGGCGCTGCGGGGCGCAGCCAGCGGCTGGCGCGCGAGAGCCCCGGCGGCGCCCGCCGAATCCGAGATCCTCGCGCACGCGCAGTGGGAGAGACAGAGCGCCACGTGCGCGGCGCTCAGGTCCCCGTAGCCAGGAGCCGGGCTCTCTTCGCCGGAGTAGCCGCCAGGAAAAGGCGTCGCCATGTGGAAGCCCTTCTGGAAGAATTTTTTGCAGCGGGCCGCAAGGGTCAGCAAGTTCACCTCGGGCGTGGGCGCCTTCCCGCTCTTCTGCCGGAAATCCGCCTTCGTGGTGTGTCCCGGGTAGAGGGGCCGCTGCGTGTCTGGCCCCAGTTTGTCACTCCACCCTGCGCAAAAAAGACCCGAGGGAAACGTTGTCGCACATGTGCCGGGGGGGGCCGTCTCCAGAGCGAAGTCCAGAAGGTCGCGCTGCCAACATAGGGAGAACCACGGCAGATTGGTGAGGCCTTCGCGCTTGCAGGCGTTCGAGAAAACGCTCCTGAACGGCCGCCGAAGCAGCGGCGTGGCGGGGGGGTCCGAACAGCCCTGTGGAAAAATGCGACGACGCCTGTGGCCGAGTTTCTAACGGCCATGATTTTCCCGAATGCCCCATCTCCGTTTCCACCAAGAGCCTCTCAGCTCGCCGTCGGCGGGGTCGCCCCTCGCTGCCGCCATGAAGGCGGCGGCGCGCTTGCACCGCGGGTCCTCGGACTTGTAGATGCTGTAAGCGCGCGTCATTTCCTGGGCTTCGAATCGTCCAACCCTCTCCAAAAACGTGGGTCGTAGGCATTCAAGACGTTGATCCACTCAGACTGCAGACTTGGCGCGATGGACAGGCTGCGCCAGGCCAAAAAGCCGACGAAACCAGGCTCGAAGGCAGACGCGCCCGGAAGAGTCATGCGCCTGCAGCGCGCCCCCGTCGGCCCCCAATATTGCCTGACACTCTAAGGCCGCGGCGTCGCGGCATGTCGGCCGCCAAGGTCTTCGTGCTGAAAGGGGCGGCCAACGAGTCAACGGTGAGCGGCCCGATCTTTTTGACGTGGCGCACTGGGTTGTCTTATCGTGCGCGGGCGCCGCTGCTTCCCTTTCATGATCATGGGAGCAGCAGTGCGTTAATCATCATACTTACCGGTGTGATCTCGCACTGCTTTATTTCGACCGACCGTCCGCTCTGCTGGTGGTCCTGCTGGTGGTCGTGCTGGTGGTCCTGCTTGTGGTTGTGCTGGTGGTTGTGCTGGTGATCGTGCTGGTGGTTGTGCTGGTTGTCGTGCTTGTCAAGGTGCTGGTGGCCGTGCTGGTGGCTGGTCGTGCTGGTGGTCGTGCTGGTGGTTGTGCTGGTTGTCGTGCTGGTGGATGCGCTGGTGGTCGTGCTGGTCGCTGGTAGTGGTTGTGCTGGTGGTTGTGCTGGTGGTCGTGCTGGTGGATGCGCTGGTGGTCGCGCTGGTCGCTGGTAGTGGTTCTGCTGGTGGTTGCGCTGGTGGTCGTGCTGGTGGTTGTGCTGCTTGTCGTGCTGGTGGTTGGTGGTGCTGGCTGGTCGTGCTGGTGGTCGTGCTGGTGGTCCTGCTGGTGGTACTGCTGGTGGTCGCGCTGGTGGTTGTGCTGGTGGTTGTGCTGGTGGTTGTGCTGGTGGTTGTGCTGGTGGTCGTGCTGGTGGTTGTGCTGGTGATCGTGCTTGCGGAGGTGCTGGTGGCCGTGCTGGTGGCTGGTCGTGCTGGTGGTCGTGCTGGTGGTTGTGCTGGTCGTCGTGCTCGTGGTTCTGCTGGTGGTCGTGCTGGTGGTTGGTAGTGGCTGCTAGTTGTGCTGGTTGTCGTGCTGGTGGTTGGCGGCGCTGGCTGGTCGTGCTGGTGGTCGTGGTTGGTGGAGGTGCTGGTGGTCGTGCTGCTGGCCCGGTGCTGTGGGCTGGGCCTGCTGCTCTTCCTTGTGCTGGTGGTTGTGCTGCTTGTCGTGCTGGTGGTCGTGCTGGTTGGTGGTTGTGCTGGTGGCCGGTCGTGCTGATGGAGGTGCTGGTGTTCGTGCTGGTGGTTGTGCTGGAAGTCGTGTTTGTGGAGGTGCTGGTGGCCGTGCTGGTGGCTGGTCGTGCTCGTGGTCGTGCTGGTGGTTGTGCTGGTCGTCGTGCTGGTGGTTCCGCTGGTGGTCGTGCTGGTGGTTGGTAGTGCTGGAGGTGCTGGTGGTCGTCTTGGTGGTCGTGTTGGTTATTGCGCTGGTGGTCGTGCTGGTTGCTGCCGTGCTGGCGGTCATGCTGGTGGTCGCGCTGGCCCCCCGCCCCTTCCGCGCGCCCCCGTCCCCTTGCACTCGTGCTCCCCCCACCCTGAACCTCCACGAGCGCCCTCCGCCGTGCTCCCCCCGCCCTCGCTCGCTGGTGGTTGGTAGTGCTGGAGATGCTGGTGGTCGCGTTGGTAATCATGCTAGTTCTTGTATTAATGATCGCG
>CAUYUJ010017804.1:162429-209929 GCA_963575745.1 Prorocentrum cordatum
CTCCCCGCTCCTTCCCTGCGCCCGCCTCCCCTGGCCCCCGTGGTTTCCCCGCCCTCTCCGAGCCTCCGCGCGTGCTCCCTCGTGCGCCCCCCGCCTTCCCCGGGCCCCCCTCGCCTTATTCCGACCGTGCGCCCTCCCCCCGCTCCTCCCCTGCGCCCATCTACCCCGCGCGCTCCCCCCACCCTTCCCGGGCCTCCGCGCCTTCCCCCCCGCGCCCCCCCCCGCTCTTCACGCTTCGCGTATCCCAACCAGCCCATCCCAAAGCAGCCGGCAGTCGAGTTGCCTTGCTGAGGGAGGCGCAGCAGCAAGCAATCCAAAAGTGAACCACATCCGTCTTGGAGGCTCCTTGGGGTCGTCTCTGGCCGTCTGGGGCCATCCTGAGGCTATCTTGGGCCGTCTTGGGTGCATCTTGCGCCGCGTTGGAGACATATTCGGCCCATTTTCGGCTCTCTTGGAGCCATGTTGGCCGTCTTGGAGGCCATCTTGGGCGTCTGCGAGGCCACTTAAGCCGTCTTTGGGCCCTCTGAGGGCCGTCTTAGGGGGGCTCTGAGGCCGTCTTGGGGCCAGCTTGGGGCCATCTCGGGGCCCTTGCCATCTGCCGTCTGTCTCGCATCCGCGATTGTATGATCCTTGGCACGCGTGCCCCTTGTTAGGCCACCTCGGCCCCCGACCTTTCGCATGCCCGACATGAAATGGCTGGAAAGAAATCCTGCTGCTGGAACCACAATGATAACAGAAAGGGGGCAGAGGGCGAGGATGCAACTGCTGGCGCCCTGGCACCCCCCCCCCCCATCTTTTCCATTGCGCTGATTGCTTGTCCCCATCACCGCACCGGGTGTCGCATCTGACCAACGTGCCTAAAATGGGGGAGAGAGAGAGAGAGAGAGAGAGAGAGAGAGAGAGAGAGAGAGAGAGAGAGAGAGAGAGAGAGAGAGAGAGAGAGAGAGAGAGAGAGAGAGAGTGAGTGAGCGAGTGAGAGAGAGAGAGAGAGAGAGAAAAGAGAGAGAGAGAGAGAGAGAGAGAGAGAGAGAGAGAGGAGAGAGAGAGAGAGAGAGAGAGAGAGAGAGAGAGAGAGAGAGAGAGAGAGAGAGAGAGAGAGAGAGAGAGAGAGAGAGAGAGAGAGAGAGAAAGAGCGAGAGAGGGAGAGAGAGAGAGAGAGAGAGGAAACACAAACAAAGAAAGAGAGAGAGAGAGAGAGAGTGTGAGAGAGAGAGAAACAAAACTATGGAGAGAGATGGAGAGAGAAAGAGAGAGAGAGAGAGAGAGAGAAAACACAAAAGAGAGAGAGAGAGAGGGAAATATGGAAAGAGAGATGGAGAGATAGATAGAGAGAGAGAGAGATAAATACATAAATATAACTATATATATACATATATATAGAGAGAGAGAGAAAGAAAGAGAAAAACAAAAAAAAAAAAAAAAAAAAAAAGAGAGAGAGAGAAAGAGAGAGAGAGAGAGAGGGAGGGAGGGAGGGAGGGAAGGAGGAGGAAAGGGAGGAGGAGGGAGACAACATATGAGGGTAACGACGAAGAAGAAAGCGACGACGACGACGAGGACGCAGACGACGAGGACGAGGACGAGGACGAGGGCGAGGACGACGACGGCGACAATGACGACGACGACGACGAAGACGACGCGGGCGCCAGTCGCCACCCGGCCAACGCCCGCAGCCGCGCGCACTCGAGCCTTCGGCGAGCGCGCGGGGAACCTTCCGCCGAACCGCTCGGCTGGAGCCGAGTGCGGCGGGCGTCGGGGCGAGAGCGCCCCCTCGGGGCGGCCGAAGACGTCCCGAATGGGACAAATATAGGAAAGATCCCCTTTGCCCAATCTTTTGCGTAGAAAGACAACGAGCGGAGGTTTGCCGAATATTTTTAGCGCGGAATCGGGGGGGGGGGAGTAATATCCTTATTGAATAATGGTTAAGGGCGAGAACAAAGGGAGACGACGCTTGATCGGCATTGGGGGACGAGACGACGAGGGGGACTAAGAAGTGGACGGGAGAAGCTAGGAGGGGGGAAATGAGGAAGGTGAAAGGGCATGGTGGAGGAAAGGAAGGAGCGTAGGGGGCGGGGCGCGAGGTTCTTTGTTGGAGACAATTTTAGCGCCCCAGCGCGAACGGGGATCGAAAAGAAACTGGCGGAAATATCTGTTTCTTTCGAATAGAACGCAAGCAACTGGCATCCCTGGGGGCGCGGCGTAGCAGGGGGGGGTAAAGACCGCAGGGGCGCAGGGATAGAGGCAACGCGTTCTTTTCCTCGCGGCAGTGCGCTATCTGATGATATCGAACGGGCGGCGCGGGCATACAATGAAACAGCGACAGAATGCAGCCACCAACTGCGCGGAGGTGCAAAGGTGCGAACGGAACGAAAACGCACGAAACTGTCAACGACGCGCAGGCGTCCACGAGAGCGCAGAGGTTAGGCGCTCGCGGCAGGCAGTAGCGCACGAAGCAGAAGCTCTGGCCACACTATAATATTGCTCAAAGCTTTGCCGATGGAAGTGCGGAGCTCAGGAGCGCATAAGGCTCGAACGTGATCGCGGTGGCGGACGCGGCTGAGCGCAACGTGCAGATGGCCGCGCGAAGGGGCGGCGACGCACGTCGACGACTCACCGGTCGAAAGTGCGCCCCTGCCCTCCATTGAAAGAAGACAGCTAGGCGGGCCTCAGCGGGCACTGCGAATCGTGATGGAAGGTCCTCCTGCAATCTGCCGCCTGAAACATATCCGCAGCAATGGGAAGGTGCGTCCGTCGAGTCTCAATAAGCACATGGATCACGTATATTTCTTGCAATATGACATGGGCGTGGTTCATCCGCCGATCTTCGGGGCTGAAGTTGCGCATGAGCTCGCGGAGCGCTCCTTTCACGAGGCGAACCCAGTGCGGCGGAGAGCCCAGGTGCTCCTGCGAATTGAAATTTTCCGTAGTGGTGCGGGGCTCGATGGAACTCTCCGCGTCCATGTCGATGGTGTCGCAGAGGCACTTGTCGTAACTGAGGCAGCGGTAGGTCTGCACCAAAATCTGGAGTATCCGAACGTTGTGTGCGTCCACCAAGCTAGTCCGGGCACAGAGGATCGTGCTTTTGGCGCAGTCATGGGGTTCGTTCGCTGTCGGGAAGCAGAAGGACACGGCGTTTGGTTCCCATGTCATGGTGGCGCACAGGTCCAAGCGCGCGATGCCGGTCACGCCGTCCGCGCCGTGCTCGGCGGGCGCGAGCCCTTCGCCAATGCGGCCCACCCGCTGCGCGCAGCGCGGGGCTCCCTTCTGTCGGCAAGCGGTCTGGAGTCGAAAACAAGAGAATGCGCCCCAGGAAAAGGACGCCCACACGCTGGTCTGGACAATGGTCAACGGAGAGGCTCGCGGCACCACTGGTGGGATCTGCCGGAAGTCGCCGCAGCAGATACACGACTTTGGGACGTGCGTGTCAGCGCGCACTGAGCTTGGAGCGCGCGTAGCAAGCCGAGCACGGCCACCCAGGTTGGCTTCTCGACGGAAGGCCATTCGCCCCGCTGAATGACCGCTGCCTGCGCCAAACGCAACGCCGCTGCGGAACGCGCCGCCGGCGCGCAGGTGAGGTCGTCCTCGTCAGCCAGCGGGGTGCCGAAGGTCGAATGAGCGGTAGCCCCGTCTCATAACTCCAGCGCGGCCTTGCCGGCGGTGGCGACGTTGGCGACGGCGCGCCCCGTCGCCAATGCCTCGTTCGAGATATGCCGCGCCGGCGTGGACTTGCCAATTCTGGCCCGACCCTCCACAAAAATGAACGATTCGCCAGTCTGCTTCCAGTACTTGGCCACGCGGTTGGCGACCGGTTGCTTGTCGGGGTCTGCGCGGGCCAGCTCGGCGGCGGCGCGCCGTTGGCTCGGCGGCTGCAGGGCGGAGTCCGCGGTCGGGGTGGCATCGGGGGCATCGAGCTTCCAGGTGTCTGCGCCGTTGCCATTGATCGGGGATGGACAGACCCCCCTCCCATAAAACGCGGTTACGTGAAAACGACCTCGGGTCCAAACCTGGCGGGCGCAAGCCTGGGAAACGACGGCCGCGGCGCCCTTTCGAGTGCCGAAAACGGACAATTCACTAATCGACGCGTCAGGGTGGGGGGTCTGTCCACCCCCGAATTGAGCAGCCAGCTGGCGCGGGGAGCACGCAGGAGCTTTTGTCGTCTGCAGCGAACGGCCTCGGTTCAGCAAGTCCTTCAGCAGCTGCGACTCGCACTTCTTGCACAGGGAGATCGGGGCCGCTTCTTGTTCCAGAAGCACGAGGAAAGCGAATCTGAGTTGCGCAGCAGTGTACTTGAGGTCGATCAGTTCGTCGAGCACGGCGTGCGCTTCGTCAGACCGAGCGAAATGTCCGGTTGCCAGCGTTGCCTCTTCGCGGGGCGCGCAGGCTTTGCCGCTGTGGCGCCGACAGTCGGAGAAGCAATTCGTCGGGTGGTTCAACCGCATGTGGCGCACGTTGAAAACCTCTTTCTTGGGACATTCCATGTCCAGCCGGCACAGCGGCGCTTCGCCGCGTTGGCGCGGGTGCACGAAGCGCGTCTGGCGGGGGGGGCCTAGGTCCACGGCGACGCCCGGCGGGCTGCAATCCGCGGCTGCAGCGCGGCGCCCAGGGAAAGGGGCCGGAAAGCGCGCGGGGCGGCGCGGGGCACCACGGTGCAACCGCGCACTTCTCGAAGTACTCGCAGCACTTCAAGTTCGCGAAGCACGGCGCGGTCGGGGGGAAGAAAGACCGCAATGGAGCGGAGACGTGGGATTGCACCACTGCCTCTCGGCGCCCTGCTCGTACCGCACCCGGCCCTCGCCTTCCAGATGCACGGGGGGGCGCGCAACGAGAGGCCACCGATCGTACGTGTGATAGCCGAAGATGCGCCAGGCGCATTCAGCGGCGCACAGGTAGCGCCCGCGGAGCCATTCCTTCAGCTCGTCCTGCCGCAATGCGCCGAGCGTGACGTCGTAACTCGCCGTGTCGGGCTTTTGAACAAGTGCTTGTATAAGTACTCGAACAAGTCGAAAGGCCCGCGGACTTGACGTTTGCGTGGCCGCCCCAGAGCCTGAGGATGTCAGCGCTGCACTCTGCGACGAAGCGGTTGCAGCACAGTGCCCTGCGGCCGTGCAATGCCCGCCCCCTTGGCAAGTCGGCCAGCGGCCGCCGCGTGGGCGACGTCGTTGGACGGCTGAATTCGATTTGCGCGGACTCGGAGAATGGCCAGGGGCGGCCTTTGATGCAATCCGGGGCCGGGTCCTGCGGGCGGCAAAAGTGATTGCAGTTGTGGGCCGTATGTCTGAGCACCAGGGCCCTGAGCTGAACGTCATCGCGGGGCACTTCACAGGGCGCGTATCGGTCGACTTTCGATGACTTCCTCAGGGCTCCAACTGGCGTGGCCAATGCATGGGGCGATGCGGGCGCGCGGCAGCCCTCGCCTCGGGCGCTCGAAAACTTTGACCGTGTACTTGCGACGGCCGCAGAAGTGGCCATTCAGGTGCGCCAACATCTTCGCCAGACGGCCATGGGAGACGCGAGCGGTGATGTCTGGCCTGTCGGCGGGCGTCTGGCCTGGGCACAGCGCGGCTCGAATCTCGGGCCAGTGCGGGCCGCGCGTCGCGGCGATAAGAAGGGCGGCGGGCCCGCGACGCGCGCCAGCTCTGGCGCGTCTGTGCGGAGCTTCCGCAGGTGGCGAGGTGAACCTGGCACGCTGGCCGGCAAGGAATACTTCTTGCCGACGTTGGCGCCGCCGGCCGTCTCGTTGGCGACAACCTCGCAGAGACCCTTCCTAGTGGCCATGCAGTTGCGTTGGATGCCCCGCAAATGAGAGAAGCGTTCGTCCTCCATGCGGCAGAACAGATTAGTGAGCCACTCGTTTAATGATATTCCACACATGCGCATATGGGCGAACCTGAGCAGCTGCTGTCGGTGCCACCACATCTGCGTCACTTTAGATCCACTGGCGCTGGCCACATCAGTGCTCCAGCCGCGGCCTCAGGCTGGGAACCACAGAGGGTAGCTAAGCGGTTCGCGCAAAGGATCCAGGGGGCGCAAATATTCGCGGCGGTCGGTCCCGGCGCGGCGGAAGGGCGCGGAGCGATTGTTGCGCGCGGGCGACGGGTCGAAGTCGACGATGCCACCGACTTCGCTGGCGCCTTCGTGCCATTCCAGAAGGATTGCGCCGATGGACGTGGGAGCCGTGGTTCCGGCCTATCTTTGGGCAGTGCGCATGCGTGCGTTCTGCTGGGGGGGGGGGAGCCGCTCCAAGTCCGCGAGCATCTTATTGGGCAAGCCCAGATTTTTTGCCACGGTCGCCCGCTTTTGTGGATCGACAATCAGATGCCGCAGCGGTGCGGTTTCGGCTGCGGAAAAGACCATTCTGTGCATGGCGCCGCGGATGCGGATGTTGCTGGGCCGCAAGAAGCCGCCGAAGCGCATTTCTTCCTCAGCTCCGCTGCTCTGGATCTCATGCTGCGCCAACGCGAACACGTCGTTGAATCGGCGGGGCAGCGTGCCGAATCCCGTTCGCAATGCTTCGCCGGACTGGGCGCCGCGCGGGGCTGCCCCAGCGTCCCCCTTCAACGACCAGTGTTCGCGGAAGAGAGCTTTGACTGCATCGTCGAGCATGGCGAAGAAGGGAGTGAAGTCTGATGCGAACTTGCCCGCGCTGCAACAGAGGTTCGTGGTCTCCGCGCGGTAAAGATGTGCTCCGCAATGCTGGCAGACCTGGCCCGCGTCGCCGAGGCAGAAGGAGTCGTTGCGCGGGCGTCCGTCGGGGTTGCTGCAAGCGTGGCATTTCGCTCGGGCACAGTGGCGGCAGTCTATCGGGAACGAGCATGACGCTGCCAAGCTAGCTGCGCGCAGACTCTGGCGCGAACTGCGCGGCTTGCCCCGCTGCGCTGCGGGGCGTCGGCGGCGCGAATTCCACGCGTCCACGTGGCCCGCCGCGCCTGCTTGCTCGAGCCAGCATCTCGAAGGAGGTGTTGCTGGCAAGCGGCGCACTGGCGTGCACTTTGATTTGGAGGCGCGTCTCCGAGGAGAGAATGGCCCGAGCCCGACTAGCACTCCGGTGAGGAATGGGTTGGAAGTCGCGAAATCGAGGCTCCCCACGGGCGGGGCCTGCAAAAGAACAGAAATTAGAATATACTTCTTTTGAATAGAGAGGGAGGGAAAAGGGGGCAAGGGGAACGAAGGGGGCGACGACGACGACGACGACGACGAGGAGGAGGAGGAAAAGGAGGAGGAGGACGACGACGACGACGACGACGACGACGACGACGAGCGTTGCCGCCGTTCTGGAAGCCTCTGAAAAGCAGTTTTGAAGCATCTGTGGGGCCGCTCTGGGGCCTCTGAAGGGGCCTCTTGGGAAACCTCTAAGGGGGCGCCTTTGGGCCTCCTGGGAGCTTCTTGGGAGCTCGCGGCGCCTCCTGCGGGCCTCTCCGGGCCAACGGCCCCGAAATTCCGTTCGGGTGCCCCGTCGGGGCCCCCTCTTGGAGCCGTCTCGGGGGCCTCTTGGGTCGTCTTGGATGCCTCTTGGGACGTCTCGGTGCCGTTCGGGGGTGCTCTGGAGTCGCTTCGGGGCCAGATTGGCGCTTCTTTGGGCTGTCTTAGGGCGATATCGGGGGCCTATCGGGCCGTCTTGGGGCGATGTCGAGGGTTTCCTGGGCTGTCTTGGGTTGTCGGAGACCGCGGAAAGGAGAGCCTTAGTTTCCGTCAGGCAATTTCAGAGAAACGATGGATGTTGCCTGTTCGGGCTCTCCTGGGAGGCCCTTTGGAGGCCTTTGGGGGCTCCTGGACCTTCTTCGAAGTTTCTCACGGCTTCTGGGGGCCTCTTGGACCGTCGCGGAGCCAAATGAAGCTGTCTCGAGCGCTCATGGAACCCTGTTGGGCCCTCTGGAGCGCTCTTGGAACCCTTTTCGGCCTGTCTGGGGCAGTACTGGGAGCATCGCGCGCCGATCCAGACGCCTCAGGGGGGCCTCCTGAACCGCCCGGGTGGCCGTCCTGGGCCGCTCGAGCCATTGCGACCCCCATCTGGGGGGGGTCCCTTATAATATGAACGATAAAGGAATAATCATAATCATAATAAAAACTACTCATTGCGTGGAGCTCCCCATATGTGCATCCTTTTTTAAAGCTAAACATTGTATCTGGGTCTATAAGAACACACGTAAAACACCAAGGATTCGTGCCCCATGAGAGGCCCAATACATAGGAGCATACATCAAACATGTAGGATTGTGTACACAGGAGAAGGACAATCTATAGAAACATACGTATAAAATCAAGGAATCGAGCTCCAGGTGAGGCCCAATCGACAGGATCATACGTAAAACGCATGGGATTGGAGCCACTCCTGTTGCCTTCTGGGGCCTCCTGCACCTGGGGCCTCTTGGGGCTCCTGTTGCCTTCGGAAGCCTCCTGGCGCTTCCTGTGGCTTCCTGGGGCCTCCTGTGGCTTCCTGAAGCCTTCTGGGGTTTCCTGGGGCCTCCTGGGGCCTCTTGGGACATACTGTGGCCTCTTGAAACTTTCTGTGGCCTCCTGATGCCTCCTGGGACCTCATGTGGTCTCCTAGGGCCTCCTGGAGCCTGCTGGAGCCTCCTGCGCCCACGAGCCTGGCCACCAAAACAAGCAAACCGGTCGAGCCATCCTCAAAATCTGGCCCACCTGGGGGGTGAAAATGAGCGCCTCGCTCGAGACATCCTCCAAATCTGCTCCGACAGCGAAGGATGTGGGACAGAAAACAGGCAAACCGCTTGAGACATCTCCACAAAACGGCCGCGAACGGGACAGTGCCAACAATCCTGGCGGCCCTCCTTAGGGATGGTGAAACCAGCGCCCCGCCTGAGACATCCTCACAATCTGCTCGGATAACCAACGATGTTGGGACAGACAACAAGCAAACCGCCTGAGACATCCCCACCACATTGCTGCGAACGGGACCGTGAAAACACCCCTGGCGGCTCCCCTTAGGGGGGCTGAAGCCAGCGCCTTGCCTGAGACATCCTCACAATCTGCTGTGTGTGTGTGTGGAATAAATCAGACAAGGAAAAGGTCTGAGTACGAGCAGGTCTGAGTATGAGTAAGTCTGGGAACAAGTCTGAGTATTAGTAAATATGGGCATGAGTGAGTCTCAGCATAAGTAACTCTGAATAAGAGTAGGTCTGAGTATGAGTAGGTATGAGTATGAGTTAGTTTGTGTATGAGTAAGTCTGGGTATGAGTAAATCTGAGTGTGAGTAAGTCTGGGTATGAGGATGAGGAGATGGAGAAGAGGGAGAAGAAGGAGTAGGAGGCGTCCAAACAATAACGAGAACCCCATCTTAGGATGTGGGAAATAATATTAATAATATTAGAGAGATCGCTAAGGCCGCCACCAATTCGCCGCCCCTGCTGGGGGCCAGGAGGCGCAGAAATCCACCCCGCGAGGCCAAGGCAACTCGCCTCGGCGGAGCACGGCAAGCTGACTGGCCTCGGGGTGGGAACACGCGGCCTGCAGGGCAGGCGGGGCTGTATTTCCCCGCAAATATCCCCCTCACCGATTGCAAAAAAGGACGGGGGAGTGGTGCTCGAGGGCGCGGGCTCCAAACCAGAGGTGGGCACTGGCCAGATGGGATCCGGGCAGGGCCGCCGCGGACGGGGGAAAGGCCCCGCAGGGCCTGGCGGCCCTCCCAGGCCGTCTGAAACGTTTGGAGCACTTCACACTCCTCCAGAATTTACCGTCCCAGCTGAGACAGTGTCTGGAAGCTGGCTAAGCTGGTCTGGGAGCCCTCAGGATCCGGTCTAAATCCCCGAAGACCTCGCGAGCTTTGGGCCAATGGGCCAGCATCCTGACCGACGCCCAAACAATAATTTCAAAGCGCCGCGAGCCTGCTCAATCCTCTCCAGGCCGGCAGGATCAGGCCGGCCGCGGGTGGCCCCTCTCTGTGCTGGCCAGTCGGCCCACGCATTGCCTCAGATAACAACTGTTTGGCCTCACTCTGGGATGCCTCCCCCGACCGATGGGCGCCTCGACCTTCGCGGCTCCGCGAGTCGCCGGCGACGAGCGGACATGCCTCCAGTGCTCTGCCATCGCCGAGTGGCCGCCCCGAGACGTTCTCTCACCCGTGCCTTTGATCAGGGCCGCGCAATCGGCCAGGAGGTCAAGATGCTGGTCAGAGTGCCAGCGCGCCGAATTCTAAGCCACGAGTAGCCCGCGGCGTTCGCCCATGGAAGCCGTCTGCTCGAAGCGCCCATGCTCGGGAACGGCCCCGAAGACACCCGACAGGCACTGGGCCTCAAGGCCGATCTCGGCGACGCCCCAGCCCGCGCGGGCCGCGATGTCGCAGGTGGGGTTGGCACGCGAGCCGTCGATAAACAACTTATGTAAACCCGAGAACTTGGGTCACAGGGCAAACACTCATGGCTCATATACTGCGGGTTCTCCTCTTAGAGCGGCGCAGCCTGAGCCGCCGGCCGCGCGGCCCAAAATTTGCTTAATCGTCGAGAGTTCCCCCCGTCTCCAGAGTCAAGGCGACCTCCTCGGGGTCTAACACTCCGCCCTTTGTTCCGCGAGCTGAGGGCAGCACCGAGCTCGACGCCGTGCTGCGAGGGGGCAGAACGGGCAGAGAGGAAGCAATTGCAATCCCCAAGCATGTGATTTCGAAGCAGTCGGGCAAGCGTTGGCGAACACGAGTCGAACTATCCGCTTGAAGTTGTAGATATTGCCAACACCTTTGGCCCATGCCCCCTGCTCCAGAATGTTCCAGCTTGCCCATGGGGCGAGAGAGATGCGCCCCCTGCAAATTGGCCTCGAACACTTTCGCCACCTTGCTGGGGAACTGCTCCGTCATGCTGGTGCGAGAGCCGTCTCGCATCGATCAAAAATGCCTGGAGAATGGTGCGACCAGCCTGCTCCAGCCAGCCACAAGAAACGCGTCGCGCAGCGGGCCCTGCGACTTTCTGGACCAGCTGGCGGACTTCAGTTCCTGCTGATCCTGCAGGGTGGCCATGGTGGCCCGACTGAGGGCGCCAGGGCTCAGGCCATCGAAAGTTCTCAGATTGGGCCCAGCAGCGGACCGCCACTCCCAGGCCAGCCTGTCCAGCGGTGCCGAGGCTTGCCTCAAAGCAGAGACCGGGATTGCTACCGGCGCCGGCGAGACCCAAGGCTCTGGCACCCTCGGACCGGAGACGCGCAAGTTCCCGAGGACGGTTGCACGGGACATCCTGGCCGCGCTGGGCGGACGGGCGGGGGGGCCCCGCAATGGCACAGCTCGGCCTTCTCGACAGCACTGGAAGACTGCGCGGCCTTGATCTCGGGGAGCCTTCCCAGGGTAGCCTATGCGAAACCGTCGAGCGCCAATGGCCATCTGAGACCTCGTGCCAGAGGAATAATCAACTCCGAGTGATTTGATGGCGGGCTCAGCCGAGCCAGACCATCTTCCGAGAGCCTCCCGAGCCTTCTTAAGCAACTCTGGGGAGTTGGCCGCGGCGCACAACTTGCCCGCGGAGAAGTTAAGCTGGGGCCGATCGTGAAAGAGCGAGATGATCCTGGGGAAGGCCGCGACACATGAACGCATGCACCTGCCCCGGCAATCAACAATGATATGCAAGGCCGCGTCGCCCACAACAATGCCCAGGCCGTGGCCCCCCGGCTGCGGCGCAGCCTCCTGGACGCCAGGGATCACCAGGCATTTCGCCTCGCAAATGGTAGACGAGCTTCCTGCCGCAAGGCCTCTGCCAGGAAAAACAACTTCTGATGCGGCGCCATCTAGGGGCCAGGAGTCTGAGCCAACGATACTGTTGAGCGCAGCTCTAAGCACGAAAAGAAGATAGTCAATCACAACCACCTCTCTCCTCATGAGATCGGGTTCGACGCGCTCGCAGCGCTGCCCCCCCCCCCCCCACGCAGCGAGGGCGGCCCAACCGCCGCGGCCCGCCAGACAAGCTTCCACCCGCGCGCGCCAGACTCCGCCAGTTGCATGCCGATTCGGGGCCATGTAGAAGTAGCGGTCGAAATATAGATCCCCCAAGCAGCTGCGCGCGCACTCAAGGCCTTGCTGCGTAGCCTCTGAAAGCTCCGGAAGAATCCGATCGGCCCCTGGCCCCCCGACGGCATGGCGAACAACTGAACCCGAAGCGTGCGTGGCCGAGTCGGCGCACCCCCCAAGACAAGCATAAACTCACATCGCGAACTGGGGCCTTCCCAGACCTGCTCCGAAAGCTGGGAATAATGTCGCGGGCGCGCGCCTTCAGCCGCAATGGTTCGGACCTTGAACTATTTGGACAAGTCGCGAAGTCGATCAGCAGAGGGCGCAGCTGGAATGGCAACGATGCCCCGCGGCTGAAAAGGGGATCTCGGCGCCCCCCGAGCGCCCCACGCTCCGCGCGAAGGAGATTCTTGCTACGCGAGTCGCGCCTGAGGCGATGCATCGGCCCAGCGGCGGCGTAGACATAGCGAAAGGCATGATCCTTGGCAAGCTCGGAATGCGCGCGAGCCCATTTGGCCCCGCCCTCCAGAGCCCCCTCGCACCATTCGCCCCCAGAGGCCGTCTGAGCAGCCCTGCCCCGTGGAAGTTGCCCCAGATGGTGGCGCCCAGCACGATCGGCCCACTCGCCGAGCTCCGCAGAGGCCCCGTGCCAGAGAACTCCAGGATGCAGTTTAAGGCGGTTGGCCAGAAGCGATACATGAACATGCCAAAGAGGTCCACCTTCTTCCCAGTGGCCTCTGAACGGGATTCCTTTCCCGACGAGCTCGATCGCGTGGCCCAGCAGTTTCGCGACATGCTGCGACCTGGTCGCATCGGGACGTCGCAGAGGAAGGCGCAGTAGTTCCCGCATCCTGTTGGAGGCCCAAGGGAGAGCACGAGAGGGGCTGGCCCTCTTGGTGGCCTCGGTGGGGAAGGGGGCGCTGACCTTCACCTGCTGGAAACGGTAAGCTCCACGCTGCGCAGACAGACGGCAAGTCCACTCCGTCGCACTGGTGGATGTCCATCAACTCAAGGACCCAGTGCCCGATCCAGCTGCGGTAGCCCTCGTCGAGCTGCGCCCGCAGGGCATCGTGCTCGGATCGAGTGGTGGGAGACAAAAAACCGACCCCGCTGGGATGTGCATTCGCCTCCAGAGCCTTCTGGAGTCTGTCAATGATCCCCCCGTATGATGGGGGTTCGGGAGGTAGGCCCACTGGGAGCTCCAACGGAATCCTTGCAAAAGGCACAAGCTTCCTCACCCGAGCCTGAGAGGCATCGAATATCACGCTGAGGATGACTGGTCGGCGCGGCGAGCTTTCCGAAGCCAACGCGACCCACATTTTGGGGCTGCATCGCAGGAACATCTGCCCCACGACAAAATATTCCAAGATCGAGCTAGTGGGCCTGCTTACGCAGGTAGGTACCCCTTCAGCTTGCAGAGCTGCTCTTCCGTACTTCTGTGGAGGGAGACCGACTGATGAGAGCTCGGGCGCCACGTTGAAATCACCACCGGCAACAAACGGGAAACCGTGGGAAGCCGCGCGAGTCCCGATCCATTTCGCCAACCGAACGTCGGCAGCTCCTAGACCGACCTAATCAACGAAGTGGATAGACAGCAGATTGGCCACAAAACATGCGGCCACTCACGGCCTAAACTCTGTCGGTACCTCCAGCTCATCTCTCCAAAAATCAAAACGCCTTCTGACCAGAACAGCGACGCCCGCCGAGCTCTGCCCCAACGATTCACGATGCGCACATGGTACCCAGAACGAAACCCAACCAGAGTTGTAGAGAGAGTGCTTGGCATCCAGCAGCTGCTGACCCAAAGCTTGGGTTCCGTGCAAGAATGCAACCTGATACCTTGTTCCGAGGTTCTGTAGAGCCTTGATTCCTGACTGGAAGCACGAGCCACGAAGTGCGCAAAAGAGGAAGACAGTGCCAGGCGTCTCCCTCAAGCCTTCCTGGGGCTCCCGGGGAAACAAAGTGAGTGGAGCAGGGCCGCCGTCGCCCATCCTCGGCGCGTCCCCGCTGCTCAACGGAGGGGGCACCGTGGGCGGCGGCCAAGCTCTCAACATCTGCAGGCTCGCCTGCTGGGCGCTGGCCCGCGCGAAGAAAGCCCGCGGGAGAGCGATAACGATTCGTGACGTCGTCCTGCAATCTACGGCCCCTGATGCCAACCTTCGCCGCACCGTCGGGTGGCTCAACCACCGCAGGTGCCTCAGGAGCTGGCGTCGCTCCTGCGGGTGACCCTGAGGGGGTTGGAGAGAGGCAGCGGCGGGGCCGTGAGCTGATTCAAGGTCGTCGCCAGCTGGCGCAACCACTGGTCCACCGGAGGCCTGCCCGTGCCCCGAGGGGGCAGCCCCAGCACCCGCCCCTGCCGCAACTACTGGGCCTCCTATGAGAGGCTGAGGCGATTGGCTCTGCGAGCCACTCTGTGCTGCCTGATGAGAGCCGGCAGGATTCGTGAACGCAGCAAAAGCAAGGCCGAGTGCAGGACTCTCGGCCGCGCCTATGCTGTCAAGAGAGGCGCGGATCTTGATCAGCTGGAGGGGGCCAGGCACCGCATCAGGGGGCTCAATATTCAGGTTGGCGATATCCTGGTGCTGTTTGGTGCACCCGCGGAGGGTCTGCTCTGCCTCCTGCAATGTGTTCTCCAACTTGCTGATCTTCTGCTGTGCGCGCTCATGCGTCAGGAGGTCCTCTTTGAATATGGACTGCTGCTCATGGATGTGGTTCTGAGTCTGGGAAACCACCGTCTGCTGCCGCTGCACCTTGTGGAAAGAATGCTGCGCCAACTGGGTGGTAGACTTGTGATGATCGCGCTTGCCACGGAATTCACACAGCAATGCCAACACAGCCTCCTTGGCCTTGGCGTTCGACTCCAAGTCCTCCCTCTGGTTGGGTATGTTTAACGAGTTCTGAACAACTGTCGATGAGGTGGCCCTGCTTCGAGCCAGTAGGTGCTGCAGCCTCGCTCTTCTCCTTCGAATAGTGACTGCCACACTGCCAGCACCAGCTGTGGTTCAGCGAAGCTGGCGCCGAACACGTCGAGCAAGTCCAGGAATGAGAGGTTGGCGCTGAGGTCTGGCCAGGGGACTGGCCCTTCTTGCCTGACTTCGTCGCCGCCTTGCCTTCGCCCTTGGTCTCACCCTTACCTCGCGAACGTCCACCTCGTCCCTTGCCGCCACCAGACACAGACCAGGGCGGGTAAACTGGGGAACGGGTGCGTCTTGGCGAGGCGTGATGATCAGCGAGCCTCTCTGTCGCCTGGTCTACACCCCCCAAAAAAAAACGCGCGACCAGGCACGCTGGGCTCGCGCCCTGCGATGGGCCGCCTCGCTGGGGATGGCGGCTGAACGCGGGGTGCTGCGGCACCCGTCAGAAAACGGGCTGCACCGCAGGCTACAGGCAAGAGGGCGGACGTGTGGTGTGGAGTGCGAGAGAACAGCCCCCCCTCCTGCGGCCGCGCGAGCCCGTGGCCTTCCTCCTCCTCTTCCTCCTCCTCCTCCTCGTCTTCCCTTTGACTTTGACGGAGACCTCGGCGGGGGGCCTCGGGGCCTCAGCGCGGGAAGTGCGAGGCGGCGCGCGCGCGGCGGGCGGGCGGGAGGGCGGGCCGCAGTCCGGGGCAGGCCGCGAGCAGGAGCGGCAGGACCTGCTGGCCGAGCCGCGTGGCTGTGCCATCGTCCTCGTCCGCCTCCTCCGGGTCCTCGTCCTCTCGTCCTCTCGTCCTCTCGTCCTCGTCCTCTCGTCCTCGTCCTCGTCCTCGTCCGCGTTCTCGTCCTGCTCCCTGCTCTCCTCATCGCCCTCCTCCTTATCCCCATCCTCCTACTCATTCTCCTCGTCCTTGTTGTCCTCCTCCTCATCCTCATCCTCCTCCTCCTACTCCTCCTGCTCATCCTCATCCTCATCCTCATCTTCATCCTCATCCTCATCATCATTATCATCATCATCATCATCATCATCATCATCATCATCATCATCATCATCATCATCAGATCCACCACCATCAACACCAATATCATCATCATCATCATCATCATCATCATCAGCAGCAGCATCATCATCACCATCAGAATCATCATGACCATCACCATCCTTACAACCATCACCATCACCTTCACCATCACCATCACCACCACCATCATCATCATCATCATTATCATCATCATCATCATCATCATCATCATCATCATCATCGTCATCATCATCACAGCCATCATCATCACCATCATCATCAGCAGCATCAGCATCAGCATAAGCGTCATCATCATCACCATCACTATCACCATCATCATCATCATCATCAGCATTATCACCATCAACAGCAGCATCATCAGCATCGTCATCATCACCATCATCAGCATAATTATAATCAACATCATCATCAGCATCAGCATCAGCATCATCACCACCATCATCAGCATC
The DNA here is from genome assembly GCA_963575745.1 of Prorocentrum cordatum. Taxonomy (NCBI): domain Eukaryota; class Dinophyceae; order Prorocentrales; family Prorocentraceae; genus Prorocentrum; species Prorocentrum cordatum. The sequence goes on from CAUYUJ010017804.1 coordinate 178,772, forward strand.
ATCATCATCCTCTTTCTGGTCCTGGTTCTTCTACGCGTTTCCCTCGCTCTCCTCCTCGTCATGCTCCTCGTTCACCTCCTTCTCTTCGAATTCCTCCTCGTCCTCCTCGTGACTACGGACTACGTTTCATGGTCCTCCTAACTCCTCCTCGTCTGACTACCAGACGTGTCGGTAGGGTAAGCCAGGCGTTTCACTTGAGACTTCCGCACACGATCTGATCCTGAAGTTAAATGTCCCAACATTTCAAGGATGGAGGGGACGATGTTCAAAACGTGGCTCTCGCCTTAGTGCCGCGCGCATTCGCATCAAAAGCTTGTAACAGGATGGAGGTGTTCGTTTTCAAAATGGAACCCACGCCCTAGAGCCGCGCAGAGTCCTCTGACAACTTTTCCGGCAGCTACAAGCATGGATGAAGGGGGATCGTTTTTGAATTGGGAGATCGCCTTGGCGCCACGCACATTCGCTTCAGAAGCTTGCAGCAGCAACAAGGATGGAGAGGGTCGCTTTCAGAATGGAACTCTCGCAATACAGTGAAAACGTGTAGAAGGGACGGGTGGTAAGGACGCAGGACCCTTGGAGGCCAGAGGTGGGACTTTTGGGGCGGCGGGCGACCGAACCACAAGGGTACCCTAAGAGGCTGGCCAGTGGAAACGGCAAAGGACGGGCGGCAGAGGCAAGGACACAAGGGTACCCTAGAAAGGCGCGCGTCCTTACTATGTGCGTTGACTGTAGCGCCGTTGCGGTAGCTCGCCCCCAGCGGTGCGGAGTCTCTCCCCAGGAGCTGCCCTCCCCCCGTCCCCCAGCAATGCACGTCGTCCAGCTGCTGGCGCGGCTGCCCGGATGAAGCCGTCTGCCAGGCGGCGGCGCGTGGGCCGCCGTCAAGGCGGAGCAGCCCTCCCCCCTCCGTGGCCCAGAGAGCTCAGAGAAAGTGTGTTGCTGCTCCTCTCATCCGTGCTCACTCCTCCCAATCCCGTCTCTCTCCTCCTCCTCCTCCTCGTCGTCGTCCTCCTCCTCCCATCACCCAAAGTCCACCATCCATCCTCATCATCATCATCATCACCACCACCACCACCACCACCATCATCATCATCATCATCATCATCATCATCATCATCATCATCATCATCATCAGCATCCTCATCCTCATCCTCATCGTCAGCAGCATCATCATGAGCATCAGCATCAGCATCAGCATCATCATCACCAACATCATGATTGTCGTCATCATCATCATCGTCATCATCAGCATCATCAAGATCATCAACATCATCATCATCACAACAACAACCACCCCACCACCACCATGATCATCCTAGTCGTCATCATCACCATGATCATCAGCATCGTCGTCATAAACATAATCATAATCACCATCTGCATCATATGTATCGTCGTCGTCGCCACCAGCATCATCATCACCATCAACAACATCTTTACCATCACCATCACCGACATCAACATCAATATCGCCAGCATCTGCATCAGCATCAGCATCCTCATCAGCACCGCTATCGTCGTCGTCATCAGCAGCATCGTCATCATCAGTATCGTCATCCTCATCCTCATCATCATCAGCATCATCAGAATCACCATCGTCGTTGTCGTCGTCAGCATCATCATCATCAGCATCATCATCATCATCATCATCATCATCATCATAATCAGCATCACCACCATCATCATCAGCATCATCAGCATCATCAGCATCATCAGCATCCCTCGCCCCCCTCCTCCTCATGATCGTGATCCCTCCTCGTCCGCATCTTCCTCCTGCTCCTCCTCCTCCTCCTCGGCATCATCATGATGATCAGCATCATCACCATCAACATCACTGTTACCATCACCATCATCACCACCACCAATATCATCCGCATCCTCCTTCTCATCATCACCACCACTATCGTCACCCTTAGTATCATCCGTATCCGCATCATCGTATTCCTCCTTCTCCGCCAACGTCCTTCCAGGTGAATCCTCCTCCTCCTCATCCTCCGCATCATCATCCTTATGATGATAATGACCATCATCATCGTCACCATCATCATCATCGTCATCATCACCATCACCATCACCACCATCATCAGCATCATCATCATCATCACCATCATTATCACCATCACCATCTGGATCATCAACACTATCACCATCACCATCACGATCATCAACACTATCACCATCACCATCACCATTATCACCATCACCAGAGTCATCCTCATCCTCCTCCTCCTCATCATCATCATCACCACCACCACCATCGCCACCCTCATAATTACCCGCACCCGCATCACCGTACTCCTCCTTCTCCGCCAGTGTCCTTCCAGGTCACTCGCCCTCCTCAGATTCCTCCTCCTCCTCCTCCTCTTCCTCCTCCTCTTCGGTCACCCTTATCCTGTTTTCCTCCTCCGCCTCCTGCTCCTCCTACTCCTACTCATGGCCCTCTTCCTCCTCCTCCTCCTCATTATCATTATCCTGTACATCCTGCTCTTCCGTCTCATTCCTCTCTTCCTCCCTCTGCACTCCTTCGACCGCTTCTTCTCTTGTTTTCTCTTGTTCTCCCCTCTCCTCCCTCCCTCCCCTCATTCCTTCCATCCCTCCGTACTGCGATCAAATCCGCACCAACGCCCCTTGGCATGTTGAGGCGTGGTAGGGTTTATGGGTTCTTCTTAGTGGCCTCTCCCCCTCTCGTCGCGTAAAAAATCACCGATCCGCGTCCCGAGGTCCCGAGCTTCCAAGACGGCCCAGGTAGGGAACGAAGGTCGCCAAGACGGCCCAAGATGTCTCGACGACCCCAAGGCGACCCAAAACGGCCTCAAGACGGCCCAGGATACCTCCAGGAGGATCCAAGAGGGCCACAAGAGGACACCCAGCATGGCCCGAAGGCATCAGAATCGCGAACTGCATTTAGATGTTTGAAACATGTGCACCTTCTCGCCGTTTCGGGTTGCCGTCAGATCAAGACGGCCCAAGACGCCTCCGAAGTGACCCCAAGACGGCCCAAGAGGCCCCCAAGAGGGTCTCAAGATGGCATGGGAGGACCCCGCGATGGCCCAAGAGGCATCCAAGACGGCCCCAAGATTTAGCCCAAGAGAGCCTCTGGAGGAACCCCATACTGTCATACGGCCCCAGAGAGTCCTTCTGCGGCACAAGACGGCGCCAAGACGGCCCCACAACGGCTCTCTCACACGACCACGAGGGCCCCAGCTGGCCCAAGAGAGCCCCAACACGGCCTCAGAGGGCTCCAGGACGGCCCCAGGGTGGTACCCCCAAGACTGCCCCACAGGAGGCTCAGACAGCCCCACGACGGCCCTGAGGAGCTCCACGAGAGCTCCTCAAAGGGTGAAGACGACAGGTGACACATGTGACGGCCTTCCTCTTCCCCTCCTCCTCCCCCTCCTCCTCATCCCCTTCCTCTTCCCCTCCTCTTCCCATCCTCCTCCCCCTCCTCCTCCTCCTCCTCCCTCTCCTCCTTCCCCTCCTCTTCCCCTCTTCCTCTTCCCCTCCACCCCCAGCCTCATCATCCTCATCACTGCTTTCCCTAGCCTGGGGACCTGACATGTCACACGCGAAAGCCTGACGTGCCCCCTCGAACGGCCGTCAGCCAGAATCTGGGCTGGCACGGAGGCCAGCCTTGCCGCGGGCAACTGGATATGACCCCCTACCCTCCGCAATCGGTCCAATTCTCCGACACTTTTGCCCACAGGTTGAAATGATCAACCTGGAGACTTGATGGGACCACCACCGAAACCCACCAGCCCGAGGAGCCGTAGCCGATACAACGCAGCCAAGCAAAACGTACGAACATCACCACATCTTCACCACATGTTGATAGCAAAACGAGACACAAGAAAATGAACAAACGCAGGCCGACAAATAACAAAGCCATTTACGTCCGGGCCCAAACATTCAAATCGATGCAAAGGGGAATGACGCCAAATCAGAGACAATACTGGAAACGCGCAACACTCGAACGCAACACTGGCACAACAGAACACGTCAAGGCAAAGCAACACACAGCGTACGAAGGCAACGCCTAACATATCAGGCACATGTCATACTTCACAGCAAACCAGGACATAGCAACACAAGGAAAGTAACACACATCATAGGCGACAGTGGTCATAGTGAGGATGAGGAAGATAAGTAGATAACAACATGGCCCGAACATGCCCGAACCCTCCGAGCAAACCCTGAATCACACAAGTAATCAAAATGCACAGATCTCCGAGTTCTTAACAACACAGCCAGAACACCCAACGCGGCCCCTCCAGCCACGAAAAAAAGTAAATCCGAAACTCGCAATTCGAAAACTGGAACAACCAAACACTTCGAAAAACAGACCCCCCGCTCGGATCCGGAAAACGGAATCATGAATCTGGAAGAGTGTCCAACCCGAAACTAGAGCCACCAATTCTCGGCTGGCTTTTGACCATAACCCCTGCGCCTGGGAACCCCCTCATTCCGTAATTCGAACCTTCCCAACCTCGAGTGTAAGACCCCAGACGTGCAGACGCCAGAATTCGAATCTTGGGCCTCGACATCGGGGTGTGGTGTGTCCCTCTTCCGCTGCCCTCTCCGCCCTTCCTTCTCCCTGTCCTTCCTTTCAGTGATACCTCCTTTGCCTTTTGCGCCGCGAGAGCACCGCCACCCAAGGGGGCTCATGCTAACGTCGCCATCTCGAGACCAGCTGGCTGGCTTCGGTGTTGGACTTGCAGATATGATTTGCGCACGATGGCTTTGCATGCAGCCGTCGCTTTTCAAAAAACTTAAAAAGTTCATCCATGTCGGCGTTACCCTTCGACCCTGCTCGGCTCGTGATCTAGGTGGGAGGCCTCCATGGGAGAGCACAGCGAGTCGGCGGAATGTCTGGAGGAGTCCGCGCACCCACTCGAGGGTTCAGCGCAAAACAGCTCAGACATGTGGAGCAAGATGTGGATGATGAGCTCCTCCTCCTCCTCCTCCTCCGCCACCTCCTGCTCGTCCTGCTACTGCTCCTTCACATCCTCCGTCCTCTTTCTCCTGCTCACCATCATGTGCCATTATTATATCCTCCTCCTCGTCCTCCTCCTCCTCCTCGTCCTCCTCCTCCTCGTCCTCCTCCTCCTCGTCCTCCTCCTCCTCCTCCTCTTCCTTAGTCCCCTCCTTCTCATAGTCCTCAGCCTCCTCCTCCTCCTCCTCCTCCTCCTCCTCCTCCTCTGTCTCCTTCGCCTCCTCCCCCATCTTCCTCGTCGTCGTCGTCGTCGCCAAGCTCTCCTAGCGCTAGCTCTGATGACACCTGAACCCTCCGACGATGCTGCCACCCTCCTCCTCCTCCTCCTCCTCCTCCTCCTCCTCCTCCTCCTCTTCCTGCTCCTCCTTCCTCATCTTTGTCACCATTATGACCATATCGCGCCTCCGTATTCTTATAGGCGCGGGGCCGCGGGGCCTCCTCGGCAAAGCTGCGGCAGCCAATGCGCTGCAACTGCGAAGTAAGAGGGCGAGAACGAGGCTGCGCCAGTTCGGACAGGGCGCTGGACTGGAAGGGGCATCGAGCTCAACATCACTCCTGCTGAGCTGCTGTGCTGGCGCTGTGGCGGGGGTCTCCGCAAGCATCTGCACATCATCATATATCATCATCAAACTGCATCGGCCCATGTAAAGTTGTTGAAGCCCCTGACTGGCCGGCCCCCTCGGAGTAAGTCTGAGAAACGGCGGCCCACTCCAGGCCCAATGCGGCCCCCGAGCGCGCAAAAGCAAACTGGAGGAGACGGAGGTATGAGCATGAAATGGATAATGATAGAGAGCGCAAGGAGTGGCAGTAACGAGAAAGAGAGAGGACGGGAACCTCATCCGCATCCTCCTCGTCCCCCACACCCGTCTCCTACACGTCCCTCCTCTCCCTGCTCGCCCACTCCTCAAGTGTCCTCCTCCGCCTCTTGCATCTGATGCTTGTTCCTCCTCATCCTCCTCATCCTCGACCTCCTACTCCTGCCTCTTCCGCCTGCGTGTACCTGCGCGTGTACTGGCATGTCTGTCTGCAAACACTCTCCTCCTCCACCTCCTTCGCCTCCTCATGATCACCATCACCATCATCATCATCAGCAGCATCATCATCATCATCATCATCATCATCAGCAGCAGCATCATCATCATCATCATCATCATCATCATCATCATCATCATCATCATCATCATCATCATCATCATCATCATCATCATCATCATCATCATCATCATCATCATCATCATCATCATCATCATCATCATCATCATCATCATCATCATCATCATCATCATCATCATCATCATCATCATCATCATCATCATCATCATCATCATCATCATCATCATCATCATCATCATCATCATCATCATCATCATCATCATCATCATCATCATCATCATCATCATCATCATCATCATCATCATGATCATCATCATCAGTACCACCATCATCATCATCATCATCATCAGTACCATCATCATCATCCTCATCATCATCATCTACATCATCAGTATCATCATCATGATCACCACCACCATCACCACCATCACCACCATCATCATCATCATAATCCGCATCATCATCAGTATCAGCATCATCATCATAATCAGCATCAACAATAGCATCATCGCAAGCATCAGCATCAGCATCAGCATCAGCATCACCATCATGAGCATCATCATCATACCACAACCTTTATCAGCATCCGCATTACCAAAATCTTCATCATCATCAGCATCAGCATCATTACCCATCGGTCGGACGAAGTAGGTAGAAACATGAAGTAAGATGGCGTCGGAAGTGGATTGGGTGTCCGCCCGCCTCCTGAAGAGGTGGGAAGAGGGACAACCACTCGACTCATGAAGTAGGAAGGCGCTTAAAGTACATTGGAATCTGGGAATCCAGCAATACCTACTTTCAACGACCGATAGGTAGCATCATCATCATGATTACATCGTCATCAGCATCGCCACCATCATCATCATCATCATCATCATCATCATCATCATCATCAGCATCAGCATCAGCATCATCATCATCAGCATCAGCATCAACATCATCATCACCATCACCATCACCATCACCATCACCATCATCATCATCATCATCATCATCATCATCATCATCATCAATCCCTCTTCCTCATCCTCCCCCTCATCTCTCCTCCGACCTCCGGCCTCCGCCTCCTCCGTCCTCCGTCCCCCGCCTTCTCACCAGTCCGCGGCCTCCGCCTCCTCCGTCCTCCGTCCCTCGCCTTCTCATCAGTCCGCCACCTCCTCTAGCTCGGGAACCTGGCTTCGGAGAGATGGTTTCTACCTCTCTCCTCTTGGGAAGGATCCTGACGAAGGATCGAGTCGGAGTCGAACCTGGGAGCGAGCGGATCCTAGCACACTCGCTCCACATGGAAGATCCGAAAGGGAGAGCAATCGTGCGAGCAGATGGTTATCAGGAAGAAGAAAAGAGAAAGGAGAGAAAGGATATGGGAACAGGACAATACTGCACGCAGGAGAAAGGGCGATAAGATGAGGGAGGATGGAGGAAGAGCGAAGTACGAGGGACGATGAAAGAGGAAGGTGGAGGGACAGGGGAGGAGAAAGGAGGTAGGAGGAGAGGAGGCTGAAGGGAGGAGGGCAGGGGGGTGATAATGATATGAAACTGGTGATGATGTTGTTGCTGTTGCTGATGATGATGCTGATGCTGCTGATGCTGATGCTGATGCTGATGATGACGATGTTGACGATGATGACGCTGACGATGATGATGATGATGATGATGATGACGATGATGCTGGTGATGCTGATGCTGATGCTGATGCTGATGCTGATGCTGCTGCTGCTGCTGATGATGATGATGATGATGATGATGATGATGATGATGATGATGATGATGATGATGATGATGATGATGATGATGATGATGATGATGGAAGCGACGATGATGTCGCTGCTGTTGATGACGATTATGACGATGAGGATGCCGATTAGGATCATGATGATGGTGCTGCTGCTGATGGTGATGATAATGATGAGCGCGAGTGAACATATGATGGTGAGGATGGTGATGGTGATGGTGATGCTGATGATGCTGATGAGGATGATGAGGTTAATGCTAATGCTAATGCTAATGAGGTTGACGATGATGATGATGATGATGATGAGGAGGAGGAGGAGGAGGAGGCCGAGGAGGAGGAGGAGCAGGAGGAGGACGAGGGGATTGAGAGAGGGGCGGAGGGAGAGAGGGAGGAGGGGGGAAGGACTCGGGGATGGGTAAAGGGAGGATGAGGACGGAGGAGGGAGGCGAAGGAAAAAGGAAGTAGGGAGGAGGAAGAAGAAGGAGAGAGGGAGGAGGAAGGTGGGAGGAGGAAGAATAAGTAGGGAGGGAGGACAGCAGCGACGATGGAGGAGGAACGATGACGGAGGCGGGCGGAGCGGCAAGGGAGGCGAGGGAGGAAGAGGCTGACGTGAGGCGGAGGAGGGAGGAGGAGGAGGAGGAGGTGCAACATGAAGAAAAAAGAGAGGCACCGCTCGAGGCCCCAGGCTCACGCCACTGCCAGAGCGTGCATCATTCGTTCGAAAAGCTCATGGCCACAATGAGCACACAGTCTCTTGAGAGGCATAACATTTGTGAAGACGGTCTCTTAGTACAAGCCGGCCAAACAATCAATTGAAATTCTGACGTTCGACAGCGACCAGCCTAGCGCGTAAATTACTTGACCTGCTTCTTGCCCTTCTTCAACACAGCCCTGGCGATGAGCCGGAACCACCACAGTTGCAAACACATGAAGGGAATCGGTACGATTAGCATAATATTGAACACAGCCATCGAGTGCACCTCCCGTAGCGGGTCCGCAGCTAGCGTATACATGTCGGCGTACCAAGCAGCGGTCATTGGGATCCCGAAGGCTATTCGGAACACGAAGAACAACACAGCGAATGCGACGCGGCAGTTCCGATAGGCCTTCTAAAGGAGGAGGCGGAGGACGACGACGACGTCGACGACGACGAGGTGGAAGAGCAGCAGCAGCAGCAGGAGCAGGAGGTTGAGGAGGAAGGGGAGGACGGGATCCCAAGCAAGCCTGCGTGTCCTCCAAGCCAAGCCATCGCAGAACGTTGAACGCGCACAGCGGGGGCGTGCTGAACTCGAAGAGCATCAGCATGCACAGGCACTTCGGCGAGAATGGGTGCTGGCTCACGAGGTGCGCAACGATGCACAGAGCGTGATGCGCGAACTTGTCCCAACCACCCCAAGCGCGCGAATTCTCCGCCAATATGTTCCACAGAAAGAAGCCCACGCCATGGGCGGCCGCGAACTGGACGAAGTCCGAATATCCGTAGATCGGATCGGCCTCGACGCTTGGGCTGGGATACAGCAGCCCGATCAGTCCGAACGATACTGCGGCCACGCCGTAACATCCGCAGGTCATCGAAATCCCGCATGCGTGGCGCTCCTCTGCCGTCCTGTGACAGCCAGAATCCTCCTCCTAACCGTCAACGTATTCCTTCTCCTGCTCCTTCACTTCTCTTCCTTATCAGTGACATCCAGTCGCACCACTACAAATCGGTAGGGCGGCCTGGGCTTTTCGCATGATGCCTCCTAACACTTCCTGAATTAACCTCGAGACCTGTCCAAACGATGCGTGTATGCCGGGTCGTGTTCGAAATCGTGACTTCGCCTGGGGCGTCTTTTCTTTTTGTGACTGTGAAGCTTGACGTGTCCAACGGCTACAGGGATGTAAGACGGATTATTTTCAAAATCGTGCTCTCGTCTCATGCTCCCTGAGGCTTTCTAGACAACAGTCCTGAACCTGTAAAATGAAGGACGATCCAAACCGTGTCGCGCGGATGCAGGCTGCCCGTTGGTTCAAAATCGTGCTCTCACCTGGGGCACTGCGCCCATTTCGACGGATGGATCGGCGTATGGTCAGGAACTTTTGGATGGCGTGTCGCGACGGCGGCCCCAGAGACACGCTTTGCCTTGCGAGCGAATAGCATGTCGCTCCGCCCCTCGGGGCGGGAGACTGGGAAAGGCTCGGGACGTGGACGCCTGGGGACACGGAAGTGGATAGCGTGTCGCGCCAAAGCGCCGTGGGCCAGAACTGGCGGAGCGACAAGCGAACCAAACGTTCCTGACCGTGTACTTCGTAAAGTCGAGCCCTCTGGCACTCGTATGGATCGTCGCTTACGCGTTCCCTAGTCCTGAGCCTGCGCCAGGCCCCTATGGCCTCACCTTTCCAGCGGGCGCTCGCCGTACAGCATGTGTGCATTCGCTTGTGAGAGAGGGACCTGGGGACGGGGGAGCATCTTGCCGAACTGGTGGTGCGTCCTGGGCTTACTCTGATACTCCTGATCCGGCTCATCCAGCTTGTCAATGTCCTTCCTCCTCCTCCTCCTTCTCATCATCATCGTCATCATCATCATCAACATCATCATCATCATCATCATCATCAGCAGCAGCAGCATCATCATCATCGTCATCATCATCATATCATCATCATATCATCATATCATTATCACAATCATCATCATCATCATCATCATCAAATCATCAGCATCATCAGCATCAGATTCATCATCATCACCATCCTCCTCATCATCATAATCATCACCAGTTCGCCTTCATCATCATCATCCTGCTCACCATTACAAGCATCGTCATCATCAACATAATCAGCATTATCATCATCACCATCATGATAATCATCAGCATCAGCCTCATCATCGTCGTCCTCATTGGTATCATCACCATCATCATCACCATCACCATCACAATCATCATCACCACTGCCATCATCATCAACATCATCATCACCATCTCCATCACCATCATCATCATAATCATCATAAACGGCGGCAGTATCATCAGCAGCAGTAGCATCATCATCACCATTCTCAGTGTCGTCACCATCATCATCCGCAGCATTACCATTACCATCATCCTCTTCATCAATAATACCATTAGCATCACCATCATCAGCATCAAAATGAGCATCACCATCATCGTCCCCACCACCATCATCATGACCACCATCAGCATCATCATCGTCGTCATCATCAGCATCAGCATCATCATCATCATCATCATCAACATCACCACCATCACCATCATCAGGCTCATCCCTGTCAGCATCCTCATCATCATAATCAGCATCACCACCCCCCTCATCATCTTCGTCATCGGTATCAGCATGTCCGTCACCATCAGCATCATCATCAGCACCAGCATCCCCATCATCAGCATCATCAGCAGCATCAGCTGCAGCATCAATCAAGATCATCATCAACATCATCATCAACATCATCATCGTCATCATCAGCATCATCATCATCATCATCATCATCATCATCATCATCATCACCGTCGTCCTCGACATCATCGACATCATCGTCGCCATTACCGCCATCGTCAGCGACACCAACATCCCCCTCGTCCGTCCGTGCGCTCCTCCCTCCTCATCCTCCTCCTCCACCTCCTCCTTCTCCGTCCTGCTCCTCCTCCTCCTCCCTCCCTCCCTCCTTCCTCCATCCTCCCTCATCCCTCCTCCATCATCCCTCCTCCATCCTCCCTCCTCCCTTCCGCCTCCTCCCTCTTCCTTCCTCCGTCCTCCCTCCTCCTCCCTCCACCTCCTTCTCCTCCTCTCTCCTCCCTCCTCCCTCCTCCTTCCTCGTCCTCGTCCTCGTCCTCCTCCTCCTCCTCTTCCTCCTCATCCCCTCTTCTACGGCATGAGTCAAACTCTCCTATCTCCCCAGATCCTGTTCGAGCGTGGCTCGTCTTATCCCGCAATACGTGTCCCAGCGCACAGGTGTTCGACACGTGCTGTTCTATGTGTTGGTTCCCATCGGAGCGTCTCCAATGCTTTTACATGACGTTCCCGCTGTCACGGTGGTTTCGGTTTGGGATCGACGCTTTGTTCCCGTCGTTCAAAATTGCGCTCTCGCCCAAGCGCGCGCCGAAATCATGGATCTGAGTCATTCCTCATCGTTGTCGCTGTTTCCCTCTGCCGCCTTCCACTGGTCCTCCCCGCTCCTCCCGCTCCGCCTTCTCCTGCTTATGATGCTGATGTTTATTATCGCTCCTCCCCCCTCGTCTTAATTGTATTCCTCCTGCCCATCCTCTTGTTCATTCGCATCCGCCTCATCCCCCTCCGTCTCCCCCCCCCAGTGTACACAACTCCCCTTTCCTGACTGCGCATATCGCGATGGGGTCCTGGTGTCAGATCCGCTATGGCAGTCGTCGGCGGCTACAGAAACATCAGCACAATGGGAATGAATGGGCAGGAGGGGTAGGAGGGGTAGGATGTCAGATCTGGCGCAGGCGCACCTACCTTGCCCATCCCCTCTCCTCTCGGCCTTCCTTCCCCCTTATCCTCGTCCTCGTTCTCTTCCTCCGCATCCTCACCCCCCCCTCCCCCCGCCCCTCCTCAGCCGCATCGTCCCCCTCCTCCTCATCCTCCTGGTCCCTCCAACCCCCCTCCGACCCTCCATCGCCTCTCGTCCTCCTCCACCCTCTTTCTCCCCTCCCCAATCTTTCTCCCCTCTTTCGTCCTCCTCTCCCTCTTCCTCCTCCTGCTTCTCTTCCTCCTCCTCCTCCTCCTCCTCCTCCTCTCACCGCCTCCCTCCCCCTCTCCCCACGCGCGCTGCCGTGAGCGTGGGAGGTGGGAAGAGTTGGAGGGGAGGAGAAGGAGGAGAAGGAGGAGGAGGAGGAGGAGGAGGAAAAAGAGGACAAAGAGGAAAAAGAGGAAAGGGAGGAGGAGTAGGAGGAGGAGTGATATGAGGGTGTGCAACGAGGGAAATTAGGGGAAGGAGCAGTGATAATACAATTACCCCAGTGCGACCCTACCTAGAAGTTGGAGCCCCTAGGAAAGCAGCATTAGTTGCTATGCTATGCTATGCTATGCTATGCCATGCTATGCTGCGCTATGCTATGCTATGCTATGCTCCGCTATGCTATGCTGTGCTATGATATGATATGCTAAGCTATGATATGTCATGCTGCGCTGTGATATGCTAAGCTATGTTCTGCTATGCTAAGCTATGATATGCTAAGCTGCGATATGCTATAATATGTTATGCTATGTTGTGCTCTGCTATGCTCTGCTATGCTCTGCTATGCTCTGCTATGCTCTGCTATGCTATGCCATGTTATGCTGCGCTGTGCTATGCTGTGCTGTGCTGTGCTGCGCTATGATATGCTATGTTATGCTATGCTATGCTGCGCAATGCAATGCTATGCTGGGCTATGCTATGATATGCTGTGCTGCGCTATGCTTTGCTACGCTATGTTATGCTATGCTATGCTGTGCTCTGCTATGCTAAAGCTCAGCGAAGCTAAATGAAGGTAAACTAAGCTAAGATAAAGCTGAGCTAAGATGAAGCTAAGCTAAGCTAAGATGAAATAAGCTAAGCTAAGATGAGATAAGCAACGCTAAGCTAAGGGGACGTAACTGGGGGAACCGCGGGGCGGATGGGGAAATGCCCGGGGCGCTTTCCACTGCCCGGCCCCTTTAAGCCCAGAGAGTAAGAACCCTTCTAGGCAGAGCCTAGGCAGGGAACTACATGGTGAGAAGAACGTCGCCGGTCGTCCGTCGTCGTTGACGTCGTCGTCCTCCTCGTCCTCCCCTCCTCCCCTCGTCCTCCTCGTCCTTCTCGTCGTCGTCGTCGTTGCCGTCGTCGTCCTCCCAGCCCTCCTGCTCCTCCGCCTCCTCCTCCTCCTCCTCATCCTCCTCTTCATCCTCCTCCAGCTAACATCAACAGTACCCCAGTGCGACCCTACCTAGAAGTTGGAGCCCCTAGGAAAGCAGCATTAGTTGCTATGCTATGCTATGCTATGCCATGCTGCGCTATGCTGTGCTATGCTACGCTATGCTATGGTATGCTATGATATGCTAAGCTATGCTATGTCATGCTGCGCTGTGAAATGCTAAGTTATGCTAAGCTATGCTATGCTAAGTTGCGATATGCTATGCCATGCTATGCTATGCTATGCTATGTTATGCTATGCTATGCTATGCTATGCTGCGCTATGTTATGCTATGCTATGCTTGGCTATGCTATGCTATACTCTGCTATGCTATGCTAAAGCTCAGCGAAGCTAAGATGAAGGTAAGCAAAGCTAAGATAAACCTGAGCTAAGATGAAGCTAAGCTAAGCTAAGATGAAATAAGCTAAGCTAAGATGAGATAAGCAACGCTAAGCTAAGGGGACGTAACTGGGGGAACCGCGGGGCGGACACTGGGGGAAATGCCCGGGGCGCTTTCCACTGCCCGGCCCCTTTAAGCCCAGAGAGTAAGAACCCTTCTAGACAGATCCTAGGTAGGGAATTATCATCATCATGATTATCATCATCATCAGCAGCAGCATCATCATCATCCTCATCATCCTCCTCATCATCATCATCATCCTCACCCTCATCCTCATCCTCATCCTCATCCTCATCCTCATCCTCATCGTCATCGTCGTCATCATCATTATCACCGTCACCATCACCATCACCATCATCATCAGCATCAGCATCAGCATCAGCATCAGCATCAGCATCAGCATCAGCAACACCCTCACCCTCATCCTCATCATCATCAGCAGCATCATCATCGTCATAATCATCAGCATCAGCATCAGCATCATCCTCATCCTCATCCTCATCATCATCCTCATCATCAGCAGCATCATCATCATCACCACCATCAACATCATCATCACCACCACCACCACCACCGTCAGCATCAGCATCAGCATCATCAGCAGCATCAGCATCAGCATCAGCATCAGCATCAGCATCAGCATCAGCAGCAGCAGCAGCAGCATCAGCATCAGCATCAGCATCAGCATCATCACCCTCATCCTCATCATCTTCAGCAGCATCATCATCGTCATCATCATCATCATCAGCATCATCAGCATCAGCAGCATCATCATCAGCATCAGCATCAGCATCATCATCATCATCATCATCATCATCATCATCATCATCATCATCATCATCATCATCATCATCATCATCATCATCCATCCTCCATCCTCCATCCTCCATCCTCCATCCTCCATCCTCCATATCCTCCACCTCATCCAACTCCACCTCTGATCGATGTCTGCTGAACTGGTCCCCTCGACCCGCTCGAGGGGCCCGAGGCCCAGGGCGGACCCCCAGGGGGCTGACAGTACGACCAGCTGCAGGTCGCTACTTCCCCAAACGATGTGTGATTTGAAGCTGATGTGCGCTCTGGAGGGAAACACCCAGATTTCGAGCTCCTCATGTGAGCTAGCTCTGGTCGAAATCGGCGCGTCCCCCGATGCACGAACGCCGACCCCAGCTCCACTCACTCAAACGCCGGCCCTGTCGGCCGAAATTTCTGGCAGTGCCCTTGCGATCGTCTCCCACACTGGATACCTGGGGCCGCCGTGGAATAAGAAATGTCCATGGGACACCCGGCGGCAGGCCAGCTTCTTTTTTGGCTACGCGTGCTGGATCCCCCCCATCTCGTCGTTGGCGTCGTGGTCGTCGTCGGGGACGGCGGGTTCAAGCCAAGCCTGCCTCGCCTCGTGGCGCCATGGCCAGGCACGCTTGACCCGTGGTCGTCTCCCAAGCAGCGCTTGCGGACCGTGGCCCGTAGCCCAGTAGAGGAGACGACCGACGACGACGACGACGACGACGACGACGACGACGACCCTCTCCCACAAGTTCCACAAGGTCGCCCCCTGCCCTGCCTAGGGGCGCGTTGTGATCAGAATCTCCATGGATGCAAGGCCCAGAGACGCCCGAAAACATCGAACTCCGATCCTCGCAACGACGTCAACGACGGACGACCGGCGACGTCCTTCTCACCATATAGTTGTATTATTACTGCCCCCCTTCCCCCCGTACCCCTCGTTACATATCCTTATATCACTCCACCTCCTACTCCTCCTCCCTTTCCTTCTTTTCCTCCTCTTTCTCCTCTTCCTCCTCCTCCTCCCCTCCAACTTTTCCCACCTCCCACGCGCACGGCAGTGCGCGTGGGGAGAGGGGGAGGGAGGCGGTGAGAGGAGGAGGAGGGAGGAAGAGGAGGAGGAGGAGGAGGAGGAGGAGGATGAAAAGGAGCACGAGGAGGAGAAGGAGGAAGAGGAGGAGGAGGAGGAGGTGGAGGAGGAGGAGGAGGAGGAGGAGGAGAGGGGGGAGGAGGAAGAGGAGGAGGAGGAGGAGGAGGAGAAGGAGGAGGAGAAGGAGGAGGAGAAGGAGGAGGAGAAGGAGGCTTGAACACCACAGCCACGATGTTTATGTTTAACCAACTGGAAAGAAGAGGAGGAGGAGGAGGAGGAGGAGGAGGAGGAGGATAAGGAGGAGGAGGAGGAGATCCATAGACATTTTGGCGCAAGGCTTGAAATCCACGTCGCGGGATTTCGAACAGAGGTTTCCGCCGCCGTGCGGCAAAAGTCGAGGGGGCGCCCGACGCAGTCACATCTGGGACTGAACACGTTCAGCCCCTTCTGCAGGCGAGATGACTCTTGACGGGGCGATCTGTTTTGGCGGGGCCCAGGCCCCGAGATGGCGCAGCAGAGGTTGCAACTGGATTGGTTGTGCAAGTCTTGCGCTAATCAATCTTGGAAGCCTCTCTGGAATTTGGCGTCCAACCCGCACTGCCAGAGTTGTCGTCTACACAAATGGTCTTGCTTCCTGCGAAGTCGGCATGAACGACAGGACCCATCGGTCTCGACTAAGAATCTGCCCTCCTTGCGCCTCTGGTGGCGGGGTCTCCAAGGGGCAAGATCTTCGGAAGGCGCTGGCTCGAAACACCTCCCTCGAAGCACAGCTTGTGGCTCAAAAGGGCTCGGGCGGCGCGAATGGTGGTGACACCATGGAAGTCGATTCTAGTGCTGGCCTTTCTTCCGCAGGTGCTGACGCTGGCGAGCGTCGAGAGGACAAAGAAGAAACGTGCCGTTGTTTCCGAGGGGCTGGTCGGACTCGAGGAACTCAGTGCTCCTAGTACCCCAACGTACTTGGAATAATGTATCAAGGCTGCCCGAGCTGAGAAAGAACGATTGCAAAGGCAGAACATATTTCAACACAGTAAGCCTCCTGCCATCAAAATGCAAGTTCTGGTAAGGCGTATCATGCAGGCGGAACAGGTGCAGGAGCAGAAAGAAGTGCGACTGCAGAAAGCTACTGACAAATTGGAGGAAGCTCAAACGGCTATTCTGAGTACCTCAATAGTTCTGGGTCCCGGGACTACAAGGGCCCCCCAGACTACAAGGGCCCCTCCCCAAGACTACAAGGGTCTCCCCCTGGACTAGAAGGGTTCCCCCCCCCCCCGGACTACAAGGGCTCCCCCCCGGACTACAGGGGCCCCGCCTCCCCCGGACTACAGGGCCCCCCCCCCGGACTACACGGACCCCACCCCGGACTACAGGGCCACCCCCCCCTGGACTACAAGTACACTTTCAAAGCAGGCGGGACACGCGCCCCGCACCACAGGACCACCCCCCTGGACTACAGTGGTCCACCCCCGGACCACAAGGACCTCCCCCCGGACTACAAGCGCCCCGCCACTGGACTACAAAGCTTGACGAGCCTTGCAAGACGTGTAAACAGCAAGACCTGGCACTACAGGCGGAGCCGTAAGAGTCACAGCAGCGTCATCAACAAGGTACAGGAGAAGAAGGCGCAGGTGCTACGACTGCCTCTGGGATCGACCTCGAAGTGGACAGGTTTGGGCAAATGTTGGCTGATCTTGGGGCTGGCAATGAGCTTGGTGGCAAGCTGGCTGAGCAGATTAAGACCAAGCCAGGTGAGTTCTTCTCGCGCAAGAATGGCCAACAAGGTGAAGCAGGGGTAGGACCTGGACCAAGTGAAGCAGTCCGACTTGCCCCATAGGCAACTGACAAAAGCCGCCCAAGGCTCACAGCAGCGGATTGGCGGCCCGCAGAGGGGGTAGAGGAAGGGGGGAAGGCTTCTTAGAAGGAGGCGAGTTCTTAGAAGGCGCCGGCCCTACATCTACAGACAAGGCCCGCGTCTTCTAGGAAGCAGGGGTGCTTCTAAGAAGCCTTCCCCCCTCCCCCTTCCCCCCTCAGCACGTGGCAGAGCAGATCGCAGAGCTCCAGGCAGGGGTGCGGGAGCTAAAGAAGCGGCAGCATCCACCCACACCAAAAGCGAAAGCTGGTGGCGGAGGTGGGCAGTTCAGCGCAGCAGGGGCCGAATGGAACGTCGAGCACGTTGAGCTGGAGAAGCTCAAGATGGACATCAAGGAGATTTTCAAGCCGACCGACGCAGACGAGTTGGACGAAGCGAAGTGGAGAGAACTTGGTGTGAAGCAGCGCGCTGGTGATTGCAAGCCTCGTGGTGTTGGTCCTTATTCAAGCCGGAATAGCGGGCTTGATCGGCAAAACAAAACCTAGTCTCCATGGTGATGTTGAAGGTCTTGGTGCTCTGAGGAAGTTGACCGCTGAAAATCGAAGCGATGCTCGAGAGCCTGGTCTCTGCAAGGCTCAACGATCCAAGGGGGATACGCATGGAAGCAGTGCAATAGGGGCCCGACCGCAAAAAACCTTCCACAAGAAACCCAACCCTGAGACCACCTGACGTCCATGCAAAACTGGTGTGGGAACGTTACGCTTTCCACAGCGAAACCATCGAAACCCTGGAGGCACGCAGGGGGGGTTCTTGGCATGGGCCTATATTGTACGCGCGGGGGCAGCAGCCCGCTCGCCGGGGCGCCTCGGCACCATGGGTGCCCCGTTGGCGGTGGCCCGCCCCTCGGGGCGTCAGGGGGGCAGTGGCCCGCCCCTGCGGGGCGCTCCAGGATGAGCATGGCGAGGTTGTGGTCGGCGTTCGCCCCTCTGGGACGCCAGGAGGAAGTGGACCGCTCATCGGGGAGCCTCACGAGGATGAGTCCGAAGGGGCCCAAGGACACACACACACATACATATACATATACATATACATGTACATATACATATATATATATATATATATGTATATACATACATACATACATACATACATACATACATACATACATACATACATACATACATACATACACACCAATAAATGCACACAACCCCCAGGAATCCCCATATCTTTTCATATTTTCTGGGTGTTCGTCTCCCCCCCCCACGTCCAATATTTTCTTCTATTTTCCTGGGAGTCGACGATTAATGGTGTCTGTGTTTTTCCCATCCTGAAAGTTTGCCTGACGTTGGCCCGCGCCTCGGGACGCCAAGGGGCAACGGCCCGCTCCTCAGGGCGCCCCAATACGAGGATGTCGGCACGGACGGCGGTAAATGTTTTTTTCCCCACCGTCAGTGGCAGCAAGAGGTGCGCGACGTTGGTGGCAAGGTGGTAGCGCGACGGGGTGGGATCCTGAAAAACGATCGCCTATAACGCATGAGATGTATTGCAGAGAAGGGTCAGCCGCTTCACTCTACTCAAAGGTGGAAAAGAGACCCGTCCGATGGAGTCATACATCCAAGCGCCGAGACCGATTGATTTCGCCGGCGTATGCCTGGCACGTGTTACTCCCAATGTTTGCGCTTTTGCTGAATGATGCGGGTTGGTACGAAGAGGTGCGGCCCGCGCGAAGGAGATGGATGATGGCATGGGAGATGTGCACGACGGCTTGGCGCAAAGACGAGAAGAGTCGCCAACGTTGTGCTCAGCATCCCAACCGTATGAGGAGTAAGGACGCGCGAAGCTGGGTCGAGGCGGTGCTGACTCACAACCAAGCACTCGACCTGACAAGCAGAAGACTCGGATGGGCGAGCGTTCAGGCGGCAACAGCTGAGTCGGCAATGATGATTATGCGGATGAGCGCGGCGAAGATGGCGATGGCAATGTTGCGCGGACATCGCGGGGGTGAAACGCGCAATTCCCTGAATTGCGCGAGGTCGCCTGGGGATGTTCCGGGACTTGAAAGCTCGCGGGGCGAAACTTGCCACGGGGGCGGGACATGGCCACGATCGATGTTTTACAGACGGGACTTGGAAAATCCGGAGTTGGTGAATTAATATTACTCCCAGGGCGCGCCCAAGCCCCGTCCCGCCCTGACGGCGCGTCTTCGCTAGGAGTCCAGGGGGGGATGGGGGGAACCATCATCATCATGATGATGATCCCAGACCACCATCATGACAGAAACCGCCATGGTCATGACCTTCCCGAAAACGGCCGCCATCACTGTCAAGATCGGGACAGTTGTCATCGCATCGAAGCTCGCCGACGCCGTCGCCGTGGACGCGATGGAGACGGCCGCAGGTGACCTCGAGCATTATATCGCCATGGCCGCAGTGCCGAGCACATGAGTGCGCGTCACCAGACGCGCGCAGAGCCCCCCTGCCCCGCGCGACTCGCACCTGAACATTTCAAGGAACTTCACTTCCACCGCAGTATCTGCGAGAGCTTTTAGCTTTGCCCAGGAATGAGTGGTTGAAAAGGGGCATGGTCCAGCTCTGTCACCGGATGCTTGGTCACGGCAAGACGGCTGGAAGGGGCCGCGGACCACCTCTGCGAGCGCGTTCTCGGCAGGGCGCGAAGGAGGTTGCTTTCTTCAACTGCATCCACAGCCTAGATGTTGACATCCGCACAAACACCTTGGAGTGTCACAAGGAGGCCTGTGCGGATATAAGGATTGTCTTCAGGGAGCTGCAGCAGAACCAGGCGCCCGACTCTAGAAGCCCCAGGCCGAAGGGCTACGATGATGGCCAGGACAATGCAGGCACAAGCGATGACAGGAGCTCGGTCGAACGAAAGGCTGGACCGCTTCTGCGAATATGACTTCTTTTTCGAGTCTGCAGGAGTCACTGGAGCGATGGAGCCAGAAGCTCATCCCAACCTGGATACTGTTGCATCGACCTCAAGCAGAAGAGGAGCGCACCCCTGATCTGCACAGAAAAAACGTTTGGACTATGGATATCGTGGCTTGTGGTGCCCACAGCACGAAAGCAGCGGCGGCCTGGACGCCCCATGCAAGAATTACATCACTCTTGCCAAGCCACCTTCCTTCAAGGACGTGAGCGTGGCCGATGGTAGGACCATGGTAGCGCTCATCTTTCTGGGGCCCAGAGATGGGGTCGTTGTGCTATCGATGTATCTTAACCCCCCAGCTGGCACAAGTGTCAAACATGTAGAATTGCTTGGTGAGCTGACGGAATAGTTCGGGAAGCTCAATTATGCAGGCCACCACTGGGCTGTTGTACGGGATAAACATCAGCCGCGCGGATACACTTGGCTAAAATCCTAGATGGGTTGAACGTAGGACGGCACCACCTGTAGGCCGCCAGATAAGAAGGAATCAACTATGTATTATTCTTGGCCAGCGCGAACATCATGGGCCGGCTGGCTGCACCGGAGTGGTAGATGAGCTCTGCCCAACTTACACGCGCAAGCCCGTCATTCTGCCTGATTTCGCTGGAATGGTGCAAACTAAAAACTGCGGTTTTGGACCTGCCGTGCAATTTGTCAGCTCGAACGTTACCTGGGCGCGCGAGCAGCATGGCTCATGGGGGGGGGGCCAGGCAGGCCACTGAGAATGTAGTTGATGAGGAGACGCTAGCTGAGGCATGGGATGCAGCCACCAAGCTGGCCGAAGAGCAGCTGCTGGACCGACGTAATATTCTTGGCAAGCAAAATGTCTGGCAAATGCTGAAAGGGCGGACCCAACTAAGGTCTAAGGTCTGGGCATGGACCCCACAGGCCAAGCGAAAACGTGTGACCGCAGACGCAGGCATGGACTTTGGCGGCACGTTGGGCCATGCATACGGTGGCCAGCAGGGCGAAGATTTGCAGTCGGCTGGGGCAGATGCACCTACCATAGGCATTCGTGAGCTCGGCATCAATCAGCACTTTGGATTTACTAATTACTGCGTCGAATACGTCAGGTTCCTCGCCAGGATCAAAACCAAGGGCCGACCACAACGATGTTTAAAACGCGACGGCGTTGAGAACGAAAGTGAGAACGAATCCGAACGTTCACAACGAGACGTTTGAAACGGCACGGGCGCAAACGAGAACGAAACCGAAACGACGCCGCCGAGTTTGGATTCAAAGCGAACAAGGGGCCGCCGGGGTGCTTAGATGGCCAAACAGAAGGCTTCATCTTGGCAGGCGACGATGCGCCCGTGCAAGATCATATCTTAAACGCCGCATACGAACTAGTGGGGCACGCCGACGCGGTGCACCAGGCCAATGTGCCAACAAATTACGACGGATGGAAGCACTGGGCTCAAGCTTCTTCCCGGCATGGTGCTGGCCGGGCCCGCCGCGATGCGAGCGCGCTAGTTCCGCGCGAAGAGTTGGAAGCTCGTGGACCTGACCACATACGGTCAACGGCGATGGTCTTGGAGGAAGATGCGATTGGCCCATGGGGGGCGGCATAGTGCCGACATAAGCTGAAACCAAATTGGGTCACCAAGTGACGCAAACAGTTGGCCAATCTTACCTGGAAGAACAATTGAGATGCCGTGCGGCGCAGTGAACAATTTTCCACAGCATACTGTATAGGTAAGACGGGGATTGTTCCCCCCCAAGACCTTGTCTCACTATTCAAAGCATGGAATTAGGGCGGCGGCGACATTGTTTCATGGCGGTCGAAACGCTGTCAGTTCGGCCCACAGCGAGGATTTGGAATGTCACGGTGCGATTACCCAAACCAGGGGGAGGATGTCAGCTTCTCGTTTTGATGAGCGCCTTCATCAGGCTTTGGGGAAGGGTCAGATCAAACAGATCTGAAGCATTTCTGGCTCAGCACTCTTCGGCAGATCAGCGGGGACATGTGGAAGGGCGTTCATCCCCGGACTGCGCTTTCAAACAGAGGTTTCAAGCAGAGGTCGCGATCGCGCTGAATGAACAAAGCGTCGCGGCCATGTTACGAGATGGTCAACGTTTCAGCCTGTTTGAAAAAAAGCGAGGGGGGTACTGCGCGACCCGAGGCTGCCGCGGGTGCTCTTACAAGTGTACCAAGTGCGTCGACGGCCCACGGCTCGCCCGTCAGAACAGCGGCCACATCGCAAGACATACTGGCTGGATGCACGTGGGCCGCTACTGCATTGTGCACGCGCGTGAAGATTGTTGGCGGAGCTCAGAGGCCGAACGTGATGCCCAGAGGTTTGGTGGATGCCTTAACTACCCATGTAATGGGCTGGTGCTTTAACTGCAGATATGACAGAGGGTCGGTGCGCAGGGAATGCGTTCGAGCAGCATGCTCAAGCTTAGGTTGGTCGTGGAGGCGGGGCAGTCTGGTTCTGTGTTCACGACCGACAGCGCGGCTCACAAATGCAAGACGACGCCTTCATTGGGTTCGAAACCTGGGACATGAGTTGCGCGGTGGCAGGCGTGCGCCCAAGCAGCTCAACATCATGGCCCAATGTATGATGAGCAGACGGGTGCGACTCGTGAGACTTATAGAGGCCCGAACGGTGGTATGAGAGGCAGTCTTGGGAACGCTGGGGTGTCCCTTGCGGCTGCGCGTGGAGCGGGCGTGCCAGCAGCTTGCTCAACTGGTGGTTTGCTGGAGATCCGGCAGGGGCAAGAAGGCCATGGGTTTCTCTCGCCGCGTATATGGTACCACTGAACCATGATCCAGTATTTGTCTCAACGGTGGACCTGGTGGCGAGGCGCCCCAAGTATGTCTGGGGCCATCGGCGCCGACGGGGCGGGGTGGAACGAGCGCGGGGGCTCGCGCACCAAAGGTTTGCAAGCAACAAGGTGGTTTGATCAGTTGGTCGCCGGTTCGAGGCCCAATGGCGGGGGCGCGGTGAAGTCCAGCGCGGGTTGGCTGGAACGTGGACTGCCCATCGGTGTCATCCACGGCTACAGGCGACAATCTACCGCTGTCGTTATTTTGTCTATGTAAGACGAAGCGAAGCGGCTACCGCGAGAAGGCATTGAGAGATGGCAGCATGAGAACATACACGGTCATTGCAACTTTAGAATTGGCATCGAATCGCCGCGCTGGAAAAGAGCCACGATGGCAGTCGTCGGAGGAGAGACGGCGAAGATCAACGAGTCCTGACGCGCCGGCTGCATTCGAGATCTCTGGAGTGGAGCACCTCGGCCCCGAAGCAAAAAAAAACCCTGGGCCTTGCCGGGTCGGAGGCTCGTCGAGCATGCGATGGGCCGGAAGATCTTTTTTCAGCGGAAAGGAAGCCCGCCGTCTACTTCCGCGCGCCCGCTCGCACCCGCGCGCCCGCGCGGCGAGCGCGCCCCGCGGAGTGGTGGAGGGGAAGGAACTGAGGAGGGACGAGCACGGGCCACTCGGAAGAAGTAAACAAAAACCATGCAGTAGGAAGGCGGACGAGGTAGATCAGGTTGGGCCTTCCCAGAGAATGCCAAAACGCGGCAGAAGCAGGTCGGCCCACGTCCACTTTCAACGACCGGCTGGTCGTTGAAGTGGGAAAGCGCCGGAAGTGCACGTTGGGGCCTGAGAGCCCAGGTCTATTTCCAACGACCAGCGTGCAACAGCTATCTATATACATATATATATATATATATATAGAGAGAAAGAGAAAACAAAAAAAATAGAGAGAGAGACCGAGAGACAGAGAGAGAGAGAGAGAGAGAACAAACAAACAAACAAACGAACAAACAAACAAACAAACAAACAGACAAACAACGAGCTGCGGTGCTTTCGCGGCCCCCGTCGGCCACGACCGCGGCCCGCGAGGCCGCTACGGCAGGAGGCCCTGGGGCGGCGAGGCCCCGGGGCCGGCGGCCGCGCGCCCGAGCGGCCGCGCGCCCCGGGGGCCCCCTGGGCGGGCCAGACGACTCTATGAGAACGTATTTTCTCAAGGCAGATCTGCCTTTAATTTCTTAGACCTGCCATCATCAAAAAGTGCGCTCTGTTTTGAAAGCACATCTGCCTGCCAAAAAAAACGTTCCCACAGGGGCGGCGCCGCTCCCTCGGATATTCGATGGGCCAAAAGATGAAACGGGACATCGGTTCCACCGCTGCCGAGGGCGCGCCGCAGGGCGTGGCGATGGTGAAGGTCTGGAGATACGGGGTAGTTCGCGAGCAGTTCAAACGCGGAATTAGGGGGGCTCGACTGAGGATTTGAAGATGGCACGAGTGGACCAGGCTATGACGCGCTGGAGCTTCTGGTCGTTTTTCCAATCATGCCAAGTCAAGTGGGAGCGCCTCGCACGAAAGTGGAAGTGAACGCTTGGGGAGGTTGGGCCCCTTGTTTGGACGGTCGGTCAGATGCCATCCTCGCTGGCGGATCTGGGTTTGGGCCTTCAATGCCAAAGTTTTGCAAATGCGGATGGGCGGTAGCGCAGGCAATTGCTGATTCCCCCCTTCGCGCAGCACCCGGAGAACTACCTGACAATGGGCAAACGGCGGGACGGTCTGAAGGGTTTAGGTCATGCCAAGGCATGGCCCCCTTTCCCAAGACAAAGAAAGTCGCGTCAGACTCGAGCGGCGCTGTGAGGGAAGGTCAGAGCCGGAGCCCCAGATTGGAAGGGGGCGTCGGCACAGCGCGCTGATCTTTGGACGAGAAGGTTCAAGGCGGCCAAGGCAGAGCAACTTGCTTTTGCATAAACACAGTGAATTTCTGGAACTGGGCCTGTCGCCCATCTGGCGGCATGGAGGCCGTTGGTTCGATCACTTCGCTGAGGAAGGAGCGAAACCGCGCGTGGCCCCCAATGCGTTCGCGGAGATGCACCGGATCGAATTGAAGCACCACCAGGACATGAACCGATATTCCGCCCATGTTATCGAGCGCACAACTGTTGACAGCGATTGCAAGGACCCCGAGATGCTACAAACGCCGCAGAAGGGTGGGGCGCCGACGAAGTTTCTCATCCACCCGCGCCCGTTCGTAGAGGTGGGCAATGGTTTCCTGGGGCGCAGACGATGCGGGAAGGGGGCCACGGGTGCCAAAATCCGTTCTAGCCTGCAGCCAACGCAACGCGCGCCCACGGAGCGTGGCAGGCTGGCGTCAGGCCCAAGTGGATTTCTGCGGATTCGCGGCCGAACCCTCGACCAGTGCGGAGGCGACCACGCGGGCGCTATTTTTTCCTGGCAGCCACCTTTGCCCTGGCGATCATGCCTGCGCGGTTTCTTCAAGTGGCAAGCGAGGCTCAGAAAACGCATGGTCTATTTAAGTGTGGTGAATGTACCTCTGGTTCAGCAGGGCCCCCACGAAGCTGCAAGAGCGCTGGGGGGCCCAGTTCGGCGACGGCCCACGGCGGGCAGCCTCGACGCGTGCTAGACAGGCTGCTAGATGGCCGCCACCCAGTCACCAATGTGATCATGCGGCGGCGCTGCGGCGCTGGTCAGTGGGGGCCTGGCTGCGCGGCGCTTATCATCACTTGCATACTCCGTGAGTTCATCGCCCGCAAGCTGGATGGGATCTCAGGCAGTGGCGCGTTGAGTACCGCGCAACGACGCAGGGGTGCACCCGCTGTTCAGGCGGGGGCCAGGTCGTCAGGACCCCGCGGCAGAACCCGCTGGCAGACGCCCTGGGCGGAGCGGCACCAGCGGGGGAGGCCGGTGAAGTGGGGCCCCTCCCCCTGGCTGGGCCAGCGCGGTCTCCCTCGGCAACCTGCTTCGTCTGCCTCTTCTTAGAATTGTTCCCGTTCTGGCGCGCCCGTCGGCGCGCGCGCTGGCGACGCGGGCGGCCCCCCCACGACGCGGCGGCCACCGAAGGAGGGACATCGTTCCCGATGGGATGCCGCGGCAGGGCAGGCCGCGGATGAGCTCGGGGGGGGGGGCCCTCGGCCCCTCCGCGACGCGCTCGCGGAGGTGGAGGAGAAGGGCGAGGAGGGCGGGGGGAGGGGCAGGTTGTTGGGGGCGGGCCAAAAGCCGGGCGATCCATGAACAGACAAAATCGGACGCGGCCGAAACCAGCTGCTCTCCACGTGGGGCCGAGGCCCGGGATATCCTCCTCGGTCAAAGCGAACTGAAACCTGCTCGCGGGGGGCGGCGCCGTCCCGCGCGCGCCCAAACTGGGGGGCCACTCACCTCGGCCCCGAGGATCGCGGGCCTGGAGTCCTGCGTCTCGACCAAGTCACCGCGCTCGGCGGGGTCGAGGCCCCTCGGGGGCCCGCGGGCGAAAAGAAGGGAACTTCAGTTGCTGAATTTTCTCGGCTGGTCGGCCATGCCCCCAGTGCATCCCCTGATGCTTCTGCAGGGTTCCTTGAAGGGCTTGCTGCCCGAGCCCCCGCTGGAGGTGGCGCTGCGCTTGCAACAGCGACAAAGCTTGGCGACGGGGTCCCCGCTTGATGAGCGCGCGAACGCGGGCTTCCCAGCACCCCCCTAAGTCGTCGCCCCCCGCGTCGCTCGTTGAATTGGGCGGCCTTGCGTCTTCGCACAGGGCCTGCTCCTCGGGCGCTGGCTCTGGCATGGGCCCCCGAGCGTCTCTCCCTGTTTGGCAGAGCCCAGGCTCACCTCCAGCGACGCAACCAAAGACCCAGCTTCCACCGCGGGACTTCAAGCCCCTGAACAGATTGGCGCGCTCTGACGCGGCGCCGCTTTTGTCCGCGCCAGCTTCAGTCAGCTCACCCGCAACGCCACTGACTTATCTTGCCCAACGAGACGATCGGCCCGCATCGATGTTGCTCGGCGCGGCGTGGGCCCACGTTGAAGACCTCCAGGTCCCCGGGCTGGAAGAAGCTTGAGAAAAGCCTCAGAGCTGGCACTGGGGCGCCCCCGGGCCCGCAGAAAACTCAAGACCCCCGACTGAATAATCGATCGTCGACAGGCAATCCACATACGTCTGAAACGGGGGCGGACCGACGCGCTTGAGCACGCGCGCAACATGCCCCCCCCGCCCGTATTGGTCTGGGCAAGGGCAACCCCCAGAGGAACAAATCCGAACGCGGCGCGCCGCCCCCGCCCTGTTGTTCACCGAACCAATTTCCCAGCCAGCCCATTCGAGGGCGCCCCGCCCCGAGTGCTCGGACGGCCCGCCAAGGAAAAGCACGCCCGGCATCGGGCCCGTCTCGAGCCTTTGTCGCCAAAAAGCATCCCCCTCATCAGGCGCGATATCAAACAAACTTTCAGGATCGGGAAACGCTCCTCGAGCCAACTTCTCGGCCTCCGCAAATCCACACTTGCGGGCCCGTCTCGCGCCATACTTTCTACGCGTGGGCCGACATGGCACATCCCCATCACCTCATCTGCTGGGCACTCTCACCGGCGGTGCCAAGGCGCGTTGGGAGCCCCTTCGACATATATGGCAGCACTGCTCGCGGTGGAGCCCGTGCTGGACGAGCCTGAACTGCGGCCAGCGCAATATCAAAGTCAGCCCCCTCGCATATCTCCAGCGGCGCTTCCCCCCCGTAGTTGACCTCCTGGAAGACGGCTTCTTGATTCCCGCGCAGAACATCGGGTAGCTCGCGTGGGCTTCTGCACCCCCTTGGATGCCTCAAGCACGGCGATATGAACCTCGAACAACTCCTGACCGAACAGCCCCGCGGACCTGCGCAAGGACAAGCTGCGTGATATTGATCGATATGCCGCCGACATCAACGATGTTGGCGCCGTCCTTGAAGTCCGACCCTATCCGCGTCGACGCTAGCAACGCGACGTGTGCAGGCGACGATGCAGTAGGCCATGGGTGCTTCACCCCCTTAAACTTGCACGCAGACTGGGCCATCGCGCTCTGCGGAGCAGCGGCGTTCGGCACCGCCCCCCACGCGGCCGCGGCCCGCGCGAACACGACGTGGCCCGCGTGGACGACGAGGGGGGCCCACCTGAAACCGAACCAGCAGGTGCACATCCTGAGCTCGATCGAGGCGCCTGTGGGAAGACGATCTCCCGAGGCCCGCCATCTAAATCGGGGCCACTCCCGAGACGCCAGCGGCCCGCGGGGCCGATGCAATGGGCCCAATCCGAAGCGCCGTGCCGATGTCGGCCCCCGCAGACTCGGTGACGTTGAGCCTCCTGGCCCTCGGGGTCGCCGAACTCAGCCGTGCGCAGTGGATCGCAATCCCCCGAAGTCTTCCCGACGTAGCGCTCGCGCCGGGGCCCCGCGGGGCATCGGCCGCGCGCGTCTTGGGGGGCGCCCAAACGCAGTTTGAGGCCCGCGAAAACCAATGGCAGCGGACGCGACTCCTCCCGCGAGCTGCTAAGCGACCTGGAGCTTCGGTCCACGGCCCTGGGCATAATGCCCCGACGACGTTGCGCGCGCGCGAAAGATGCCCTCGCTGAGCTGTCTCTGCCAAAACAATCTTGACGAATACGGCGGCCGCGGAGCAGCCGGCAAGAACGGCGCTGATCGACTGGGCGACGTCCGACATCAGCCCCGCCGTAAAGGAGCGCGCGGAAGCCCGCAGAAAACAAAAAAACAAACAACCAAAAAAATGCAAAACTTCGCAGCGGGCGCGCGCGGAACAGAAACCGCTCGACTGCCGCAATGAGGGCATCGCGCCGGGCGCGCCCGTGAAACTTCGCGAGACCCAGGGGGGCCGACTCCGGCTTGAAGCCGGCGCGACGACGGCGGGCCCCGCGGAGATCACGAACCCACCCAACCAGTCGCACCCAGCTTCTGGCCCCAATCCCCGGAGGAAATCGCGTGGAACATCCCACCCCCCCATCTCCTGCAAAACGCCTGCCTCGTCCAACTGCAGATATTCACGAAGAAACGGCCCACTCCCTACACTGTTTCGGCTGCTTAACCTCGCCCAGTCTCAGACGGCAGACGCATTCGGACTCCAGGGCCCCCTGGGCCCCAGGCCCCCAGGGAAACGACCCCCCCGCCGACGACGACGTCAGCGGCCGCGAACTCTATGGCTCGATCTCGAACCCCTAGAAGTCGAAGGTGCCCAACATGCCCCCTTGCGGGCGCCTCGAAGTCGACGGCAACCTCGAGCAACGCGACGAGCTGTCTGAGCCAGCGCCCGAAAAGCACGCGCGCAGAAGTTTGCGCCTAGACGCGCATCCGAAGGCCCCTCTCGAGAAGCGAAGCCCGCGGGGTCTGCGTGGTTCTGGGCCCCGAAGAGCGCCCGAAATACCTGGCGCGATCTCCAATCCCGTCGACGGTGACCAAGCGCTCCTCGGCCGCCAAGAATCATGTCTTGACCGGGGCCTCCAGGCTCACCTCCAGGGGGTCGATCGAGTTCACCTCGGGATGCTTCTGCAGGGAGACAATGATGACCACTTCGAACCGTTTGATGAATCGTTTGGACCTCGCAGTCCGGCGGGCCCAGGTCGCGTCGGAGAGGCCCACCATGCGCGGCGACGCGGGGCTACGCGGGAAGAGGGGGCTGCCAGACAGCGCTTGCACGTCCTGCGCGCAGCGGCTCAAGCACTGCGACAACGCGAAGAAATCGATCGCCCTGCCCCCTCCAGCGTCGCGCTCGCAAGGCCCTGATCCCCCCTGTCCTCCGCGGGCTGGCATAAAACGCAGGTCGCCGCCGACGGCGCCGGGGCGGCGCCGCGCACGCGCCCCGGCCTCCCAGCGAAAGCGAGAGCGTCTGGGGTAGAATTCGAATCGCCCCGCGCCACCCGCGGTCCTTTGCTGCGCATAAGGACCGCACCTAGCAACTCCCGAATCTCAAGTTTCTCTCCTGATATGCCAGTCGTTGACCAGGTAAACGCAATGGATCTGCAAGCCCTCTGAAAAACCAATGTCCAGGGCCCGACCTGCGATTTATCTCAGGCAGCGCAGCTCAAGAACCTTCGAGAGCGCTAGACGTGGCCACAGAAGCCCCTCCAGAGCCCTGCACGGCCCCGGGCCGCGCGTTCCTTGCCTTCCCGAAAGTGACCAGGCAGCAGTTGCGGAGGCCCCGCTGCTGGGCACTGATCAACATGTCTTGGGTATTTGACTCGGTCTCCTGGACGGCGAGGATCTGGAATGTCGAGCGTCCACCGTTGAGGCCCCAGGGCCCCCGTCGACCCGCTCGGGCCTGGCCTCTGATCCAGCTGGTCATCGTGTCCACGGTGTTCCAACTGCTGACATGGCACAAATCGCATGCCGCCTCGCGGCGGCGACCCCGACCAACAATCTTCGAGCCAACGTCGGCCGCCAGCGGGGACGAGGTGGGCGCGGCCCCACGCAACGTTGCCAGGGCAAGCAGGCCCCTGACCTGCGCGAGCCCCAAGGGCTCCACCTGAGGTGGGAGAGGGTTCGGAACAACTGCTTCGCGTGGCCCGCTCTGCCTCCCCCCTGGCCGATTTCCCTGCGCGTGGTGCCGCGCGCGGGGCGCCGGGCCCCAGGCCCGCCCTCCGCGCGGGATGCGTCGGCGCAAAGATCTGAGCCTTCGTTGGGTCGGTG
>CAUYUJ010017804.1:212429-219929 GCA_963575745.1 Prorocentrum cordatum
CGTCTCTCGTCTCCTCCTGTCTCCCTCCCCTTGAAGAGTATTCAAACGCTCGCCCGTCGGCCGAGTCCTTGGTCGGGGCCAGTCCGAGCCGCGCCAGGCGCGCCCCGCGCGGGAATGACCCGCGGGGCCGTCGTCGTCCTCTCCCTCCCTGCTCTGCACCCGTCCTCCGGCCCTTCAGCCCTCGTCGAAATTGAACGCAAGTTTTTTCCACCCCCGTCGCCCCCGAATTTCAATGTTCATCGACAGGCGCATCGCGGCCGGCGGGGTCTGAAGAAAATCTCGAAGTCGCCGGCGTCGGCGTGAACATTGAAATTGGGGGTCCGGGGGGTGCCGCCAGGTCGTGACTAAAACTTGCGTTCAATTCCGACGAGGGATGTAGTAGTAGTAATAGTAGTAGTAGTAGTAGTAGTAGTAGTAGTAGTAGTAGTAGTAGTAGTAGTAGCCGTAGTCGTAGTCGTAGTAGTAGTAGTAGTAGTAGTAGTAGTAGTAGTAGCAGTAGTAGTAGTAGTCGTAGTCGTAGGAGTAGGAGTAGGAGTAGTAGTAGTAGTAGTAGTAGTAGTAGTAGTAGTAGTAGTAGTAGTAGTAGTAGTAGTAGTAGTAGTGGTAGTAGTAGTAGTAGTAGTAGTAGTAGTCGTAGTAGTAGTAGTAGTAGTAGTAGTAGTAGTAGTAGTAATAGTAGTAGTAGTAGTAGTAGTAGTAGCAGTAGTAGTAGTAGTCGTCGTCGTCGTCGTCGTCGTCGTCGTCGTCGTCGTCGTCGCTGTCGTAGTCTTGTATTACTACTAATAATAACACCCCTATGGTTCGCGCAACTATTAATATTTTTGTATAACTATTCCTAGCATATTATTACTGTTAATGTGATACCGGAGAAAAACCCTCATCAGGGCTATAGGGCTAGGGGGCCATAGGGCTATAGGACTATTGAGCTATAGGGCTATAGAGCTATAGGGCTATAGAGTTGTAGGGCTATAGGGCTATAGGGCACCTCCGGGCACGCCCGGGCACCTGGACACCCCTACCGCTATCACTATCATTGTTAATGTTATTGTTACTACTAGTATTATTCGTGGTAATAATCCTTCTTTTGTTTCGCATGTTCCGCGGCGAAAATTCTGTCAGGGTTCCATTGTCACCTCCAGACTCGACGAGGCGCTTGATGCCAGCGCGCAGCCCCCCATGATCACAAAAAAATCGTAGGAACTTCTTGAACGGGGTGCCGGGCCGCCGGTGCCGATCCCACGCCTGCCGAGCCTGCTCCTCCCATCGGGTCGTCGGGGGGCCCGCTCTCTTTGTCCGCCTCCTTCTCGGCTGCCGCCTCAGCTGCCTGTCGTTGAATCGGGGGCGCACAAACATGGATTAGCGATCCATGGATTTGGCGCGCAGTCGCCCCATCCATGGATCGGGGGAGGCCCCTCCCCAAAGAGCGGCCGGTGCCGCCTCGTTCGGCGGCGGCGGAGATCTGCGATTTCCTACGGAAACGGGCCCCCCAATCCACGACCCTTTTGATCCATATTTGCGATCGCCTGATTCTTGGCTGCCGCCTTAGCTGCCTGTTGCTGAAGTACTTCGAGGGCGTCCTCCCCCTCCTGGCACTGAGCCGCCAGCTGGCGGCGGACATGCACGCGCAAAAATGATCGGGTCCGCAAGCTCTGACGCCTGCGCCTTGCACAGCATCTCCTCGGCGCTGGTGAGGTCCCGTCGCAGGGTGTCCGTCGATTTCTGGATCTCGGCGAGCTACCTGTCGCGGGCCTCCTTCTTGTGGCTGATATCCTGCGAGCACTCCTCGGTATTTTTGAGCTTCTTGCGAAAACCTTCGCGCTTCCAGCAGGCCATCTGCGCAGTGGGCTGGCGCGTCTCTGTAGCCTTCCTCCCCGCCTTCTCCATTGCTGAGATGGCCCCCGTGTCGATGTCAGACTCACGCATAAAAGGCCAGCACTTGCTTGAAGGATGGCAATCTGCTGATGTGCTCGATTTGTCCCAAGGCGGCGTCCCGCTGGCGGGGAGAGACTTCTCGACCTTGATCTGCTTGGTGACCTTGTCTTGGCTGATAGGGCTGCCCTGCGCCCAGTTGCCTCGGAGAGGTCAATCTTGGCCAATGCGTTTCGCTGCCGACGCTTTGGCTTGTGCAACGGCCCGAGCTGGAGAGCTGGAGCGCTGGCTCCGCAATCGCAACACTTGATCCGACACGCCCAAGTGTCCCAGCAGCCGCAGCGGTACCCCAAGCGGGGGGGTCTTTGCGCCAGGCAAGACATCGGGCGGCACAGGGCCCAACGGAGCAATTTGGGTGGGCTGCGCGAAAAACAACAGGAAGCTGGCCCGCAAGCGCGAGCCGCTCTAAAGCACGCGTTTGCAAACTCAGCGCCTCAGAAGCCTGAGCCAGAATGGGTGAGGAGGAAGAGGACGAGGAGCAGGAGGAGGAGGAGGAGGAGGCGGATGAGGAGGAGGAGGAGGAGGACGAGGAGGAGTGGGAGGGGGAGGGGGAGGAGGAGGAGGAGGAGGGAGGAGGGAGGAGGAGGAGGAGGAGGAGGGGGGAGGAGGAGGAGGAGGAGGAGAAGGAGGAGGAGGGGAAGAGGAAGAGAAGAAGGAGGAGGAGGAGGAGGAGGAGGAGGAGGAGGAGGAGGAGGGAGGAGGAGGGGGGGGAGGGGAGGGAGGAGGAGGAGGAGGAGGAGGAGGAGGAGGAGGAGGAGGAGGAGGCGGAGGAGGAGGAGGAGGAGGAGGAGTGACGCCTCACGACCTGGAGCGTCTGCGGCTTGCCCCCACCCAACAAAGACGGAGGAGGAGGACGAGGATGAGGAGGAGGATGATAAGGACATGACATCGGAAGAGGGGGATGAGGAGGAGGACGAGGAGAAGGAGGAGGAGGAGGAGGAAGAGGAGGAGGAGGAGGAAGAGGAGGACGAGGGAGGAAGGGAGGAGGAGGAGGAGGAAAACGGATGAGGAGGAGACGACGACGATGGGCGCACGAAGCCCACGACGGGGTCCTGCTAGTCCACAGGCTCTGGCCGAACACCCGCGACAGCAGCGGCCCAGCGAGCGACTGCCATGCGAGCGGGACGTCGCCGTCGTCGTCTTCCGTCGTCGTCGTCTTCCGTCGTCGTCGTCGTCGTCGTCGTGGTCATCGTTTTCGTCGTCGTCGTCTTCGTCATCGTCGTCGTCGCCGTCGTCGAGGATCGAAGACCAAAGTGCAATATGTTCTAGCGTTTGGGGGCCAGCGTTGGAGGATTCGCCGTCGCCGCCGTCGTCGACGTCCTCCTTTTCCTCCTCCTCCTCATCCTCCACCTCCTCCTCCACCTCTTTCTCCTCCACCTCCTCTTCTCCTCCTCTTCTCCTCCTCTTCTCCTCCTCATCCTCCTCCTCCGTCTCCTCCTCCTCCTCTTCGTCCCCCTCCCCCTCCTCGTCCTCCTCCTCGTGGTCGTCGTCCTCCTCCTCCTCCTCCTTTTTTTTCCCCCAAGCCTAGGACACACACATGTGTCGGCCAACTACAGACACAGTGCAATAGTGAAAACCGCAAGTTTACCCTGACAGCGAGGGACACAATCGTGAGACAAACAATGCGCACTTTTCTAATGCCGGGGCTTCAGCACAGAATGAAGAAATCGGTGTCGGAATAAAACTGCCTGCCGTAGCAATGGGGCGCAATTCCCAAGACACATCGTTCCAGCGCCCAGCCTCCACCACCCATCTGGTAGCTGAGCACGATCCCGCACGAGTTCTCCATCTGAACGCGCAACAAGGTTACAATCAGAAATGCGCTCGCCAGGGAAGGCGGATTCGAAGCTCTTGGACCATGACGTCCTGGAGCCCATTGTTAGTTTACGAGAGAATCAGCTGGGACATTGTATTCCCGCTTCCGCCACACGACGGGGTCGTGGTGAACTTGAAGAGGCATCCATCCCAGATCGAGCATCGATAACAAGGCTGTGCACATGCTACTGAATATAGCAGTTGCGTCGCCGTCCTTCAGAGGAGCCTGTCCATGGCGATGCGCTGCATTGGCTGGCAATCGACGACAACAAGTTCCCTACATCCTTCCCAATCCACCGTCATATCATCGCCCTGCGTTGCGTGGTTGGGGTAATTCATGAGGTCTGGCGGGCGTGGCCTCTTCGCAGGCGGCGACCTTGCCGGGCTATTCGGCTCAACGTCGGACGCCTTGTTCCCCAGCCCAGGGGGGCCACACAAGCTGCAGACTTTGCTTGTGAAAGGGGCGAGCTGCGCTTTCCAAGCCGCGGCGGTGGAGAATTGGCTACGGAATTGGCGCCGCTGGGCACCAGATATGGAACAATACATATCTTCCCAACCAGTTCGATGCCCGGTTGTCCTCTGAGTGGCACTGAATACTCGTCTATACCTGCCGCGCTCCGTTCCACCAATTGGTTTGGTAAATGGTTCCCACGCCACGCTTGCACAAATAATTCGCGGAGCACCCGGAGATGCAGTAGCTGCGCGCCGGATTTCACGCACCATGAGCAAATAAGCAGGGCAGTGCGTTGATTGTACTCCATCGGCACTGCGTCAGGGCGACGACGTAATTCCAACACTTTCCGTAGCCTTTGAAACTCCCATCTCTTGACGTCCGTCAGGGTATGCTGGCAAAAATGCCACGTGCCAGCTCCCAAAAGAGCTGGACCTTATTGCCGCGAATGAATTCGGGACGGGACGTCCCCAGCTCCATGGAAAGTACGGGGATGTGATATGTAACATGCTTCGGCCTTGAATAAAATGTGGTCCAAGCTCCGTCGTGTGAAGCCCGCGATATCCAGTAAATCCCCCCACGCTTCCATCTCGGTGACCATGCGCAACGCGACTGGCTCGATATCCTGGCTCAAAGCGTTCACCTCCATAGACGTTCCTCCGAAGTGGGCGACTCCACTGGCGCACAAATATTGCAAGGACGACCGTTTCCATCTGAGTTTGTGCCGGTAGACTTGAATCGTGAGCTCGGCCACCATGGTGCGTAACTCGTCGATCCCAAAAGCGAGCAAGAAGATGTTATCGGCCCAAGTAAGGCGCCTTAGCTTCGGAACCCCTTCACCTGGAGAAAAGCCGAAGCCCCGCCTGGCCCATTCTGAAACGAGCGATTCTAGGAGATCCTCCAAGAAAATGTTAAACTCGCCAGGTGTTTCGGCTCCACTTTGTTTACCTATACGCTCGAAGGGAAACCTCTCGGTGGCCCCAGCTCCGCGCACAGAGAAGAGGCTTGAAATCCATTCAATTTGCGGAGAAGGCAACAAACGAGCTGAGGGTGTAGCCCGCGTTTGAACATCGCTTCGGGAAGCAAGGCGTGGTCTATGGAGTCGAAAGCAACAGCGACGTCCAGCGCCCACCAAGCAAATGGCAGCCCCAACCGATGGGCTAACTCAAACCCTGCCTGATAACTGCCACGAGGTCATCGCAGCAAAACCCTGGCTTGAAACCGAGACTGTGATTAGCTCTTCAGCTCAGCTCGCACTAAGCGCACTATGCTTCTAGCAAACCAGTTTTGCACGCAATCCAATCTGGCAATCTATCGACAGTCTTCAAATGAAAACGATGTACGTTGTTTTTTTCAGCAGTCCTGTGAAATCTGTCAGCTTCCACTCCAAAAAGTACTCGGGATCTGGGTCCTCCAGTCTTCTAGCGGAGTGCTTCCAGATTTTGACAGCAACTTTGTATTGCAGAGCCTCATACACCTCTGGTGGACACCCGTCGGCGCCAGCCTGCGAATGCAATTTTCTCTGAGAACGGCCAACAACAACGTCAAGTAGAAACAATGTCTGGGGTCGGCGCCTGTCGAGTTTTCACAAGCTGCGGCACTTCATAAACTGGCCAATCGAAGGAGTTGAACATGATGGGCGTTGGATTCGTCACAAAAACCTTGATATACCAAATCTGAAAGCCACCCCCAACCAAGCCTGACGGTCGTGACATAATTCCACATGAACCTGGAGAACCACAGGAGTTCGGGTAACTGGACGTTGTGCGGACTGATGCTAAATTACTACCGTTTCGACTCCGCCGTGCAGCCCGTTTGGCACGACGAACATCGGAGATAACGTATTTCCGAACCGCTCCTGCCGTAGATGCCCCAAGAATGTTGGATGCGATCGCTGGCTGGTTGATTACCGTGGTCCCTACTCTCCGCCATCGCCTCCAGGCAGTATGAGGGACAGCCTCGGCCACTGTCAAAATATGCTTTTGGAGATTTCCTATGGAAGCGGAACTGCTCTGGGCGCAACGTTGGTGGAACAAGTCCAGGCTAGACGAATCAGTTGGCCTCCATCCTGTCAAATCTCTTGCTTCGGGAATCTCTTTGCGAACAATGTCCCGCGATGCAAGAATATCCACATAATCCAGAAGAGGTCGATGCTCGGACCGGGTAAACTGTCGACTCTCCAAACTCCTAGAAGAGACGCGTCCGGTCCGTGAACACGATCGGAAACAGCAGCAACATCAATTTGGTTGCGTCTGGACATGGCCCAGCGACGGCCGCACGTCCGCAGGCAGGTTGGTTCCCCACAGCCTTCAGCTTCCCCTGGCTGCCAGAACGTATTCAAAGCTCGCACTCCTAACGCCTCAAACCACCCCAACATGACCTAGATCATAGATGGAGTGTGAGACTGGGCAGGCTGGATAACATGGCGCCCAATGATAGCTCCATATCCTGCGGGTAGACAAACATTTGCATCAAAGTCCAAAATAATATCAAAATGACCTACCGGAAGAGTGCTCTTGACGAAACGCACGTACTCCAGGGACTCATGAATTATTTGCTCTCCCCTCCCCTCTTCAACTAGATGGTCTAAAGCGTGTCCTGTAAACATAATTGCTTTGCCCACCACGCACGCTGCCCAGTATGAACGGCATGTTTCAGCTCTCGCGGCCGGAACCCAACGTCCAGTGATCAAGAAGCCGCAGAACCTGCATTAGCACCCAAAGCAGGAACCTCGTGTAGACGAGCTGCGGTGTCCCCGTACAGCGCTCGGATACCCTTAAAAATCTTTGAAATAGTCGACCGGCATTTCTGACAAGTGTTCCAACTAACCGTACGCATTGAATTAAGGTCTAGGTGCTCCCCCACACCGCTTCAATCTTTGAAGTTGGCGAAACCCTGCTGCATCTGGGCCGCCTGCAACTGGAGATGCTGCTGGCATGCGGCGTCGTCCAATGCGATAGTGCCGTCTGAGCTCACGACCCCGATGACAGCCTCCGCCTGCCATTACTGACAATAAATCGCCACTCCGGTTTCCAAGAGCACTCCGCCCCCCCCCCTGCCGACGCCAACTTGCTACGTAAGAACGCCCCTGCCCTCCACCCAGCTGCGTAAAGCTTTTACACCTCAGGCTTACGCTCCACGGTGGTGTAGAGGATTTTCCCATTGCGGGCGAAGCTGGGGTCCTTGAGGGTATCCTTGAAGATGTCCGAAATCTCGCTGGCGAATCCTGGGGTCACGTCGAGCTGGAACTTGTGCCACCGATTCCCCCTGAGGTGAATAGGGCCCACGTTTGCTTTCAAGGACTC
>CAUYUJ010017804.1:222429-282429 GCA_963575745.1 Prorocentrum cordatum
GCAATCCCTCATCAAGCCGCTCGGGGGGTCCAACCATCCTTTCCTGAGCCGCCGCGACAGAACGAGGCCCCCTTGGAGCATAAGCGGCGCACCCATTCATTCAACCAGGAACTCTGTGGACGGGCCCCGCAGCTCCTTGGCGGGAGAAACCTCGTGAGCATGCTTGTTCAGAGCAGGTTTAAACTCGATATCACCGTGGAAACTTTGTTTTCCCCAGGTTTCGCGAAACTCAAACTTTTGCTGCGAAGTTTGTTTGTTTCACGGTCTGGGTATCACCGTTCGGGTTCTCCCGGATCTCGCCCTCTGCCGAAGCAAACAAACTTTCAGAAGAAAGAGTTTCATTCTTGCAGGTTTCGAGAAAGCGAAACTCTCCTGTCTGTCGACGTGCTCGCTCCCTACCCGATAACGAAACAAACAAACAAGAGTTTGGCAGAGTTTGTTTTCTCGAAATTCGAATAAACTCAAAACACGGATATCGAGTTTGTTTCTCTGGGGTTTCGACAGCCCAACGGTTCGAGTTTGGAGTTCCCCGAAAACCTGGAAAAACTAACCGGGCCCGGGGCTTGGAATTGCCCGAAACCCTGGAAAAAATACCCACGCCCGGGTTTTCGATTTTTCCAGAAATCCTGCGAAAACTCTACGCGGGTCCGCCGGCTTCTTCTGGTCGGGGTTTGGAATGTCCCGAAAACCTGACAAAAACTAACCCAAGCCAAGGGTTTGGAGTTCCCCGAAACTTCCAAAAACAAAATCCGACCCGGAGGTGTTTGTTTTTGCGAGATGGTACTAACTTGCACACGTGGCTTATGCGGGCAGGCAAAGCGCCTTTAGGAGAGTGTCTCGCAGTATCCGCACAGGAGACCAGTCTCAGCAGGAGGGCGAGGAGGATGAGGATGATGAGGACGAGAAGGAGGAGGGAGGAGGAAAAGGACGAGGACGAGGATGGAGGAGGGAGAAGGAGGAGGAGGACGACGACGGAGGAGCGAGGAGGAAGAAGGGAGGAGGGAGCAGGAGGAGGACGACGACGGAGGAGCGAGGAGGAGGAGGAGGAGGAGGAGGAGGGAGGAATGAAGAGTACGAGGAGGGAGGAGTAAGAGTAAGAGGGGAACGAGGACGAGTAGGAGGGACCATAAGGCTGGAGAAGGAAGCATGAGAAAGCGGAGTAGAAGGAGGAAAAGCACAATGGGGAGGGAGGGGGGATGAGATAGAAGGTATATGTTCCCACCCGCCCAGGACAAAGTGGAAAGAGGTTGAGGGCACCCCAAAGAAGGGGAAGAGAGGGTCCCGAGAGTCCGCCGAGCAAACCGCCCACGCTCGCAACTCTAGCTCATTAGACATCATGAGATACAGGGAAGGAAGAAGAGGAGGGAGAGGACCTCGCCCTCCGCAGAGTGCGTGGCTCTTAAAGCTCACGGCGCCTGGCAAGTGTGACGCACGGCAACGGAAGTGTCACGCGTGCCGGCTCCACGAAGACCGCGGCTTCGCCTTTAGAGAGGGTGTCCACCTCCGGTCGCCACAGCTCCTGCGGCACCAACTGGTAGCAAGTGGAGAGAGCGACCACGAACGCGAAGAGTCGCGGCTTGTCATGGCTTGTCAGCGTCTTCGCTCAGCAATCCCAGCCGCCACACGGAGTCGTCAAGCGGCGCCGGCAGGACGCGCGCGACAAAATCGCGTGAGAGGTCGCATTCCTTGATGTAGTGGTGCCTTCGTCGCCCCCTTGCCCTGGCATCCAAGCGCGCAGGTCGTGCACACCTGCATGCGGGTGCCCGTCGACCAGCAGAAGTTGCCCTCGACGGCGGCTGGGAGCGCATCTACGCGCCCAGCCGCGCCCAGTTTTCTTGAAACTGGGGAGGAACCACTCTAACGTGCGTCACGATGGTATCGATGATCGAGGACATGGGCAGCCACTCATGGATGGCTCTGCACAACGCACCTTGCACCCGCTGGCGTCGCCGACGGGGAGAAACGCCCCTCGCCTCATCGCGCGATCGCGCCAACTCCTGGAGCCCAGAGCCAGCGCGAAAGGCGAGCTGCGGATTACCCGACACCCTCCTGCAGCGCGCTCGAGGGCCAGCGACAGTGGCCTGCTCTGCCCCAGACGGGGGGGGGATTGTCTTTCTCCCACGCCGCGTAAAAACGCCATCATGCTCAAAGCCTCTTCTCGCAACGTCTGCAACACCTCCCGCCGCCGTGGGACCGTCTCGAGCGCAGTCCGCATTATGGTTGCCCGCGATCTCCCCAAGCGAAGTCGTCCAGGGGCCGCCGACATTGTGCAACTCGAGCTGGTCGGCGTGGCGAAAAACAGGGCTCGCGCACCTCACCAATGCCGCGTATCAATGCCCTCATGTCCACCGCTGGCCTACCCGAGCGGGAGAAGCTGCGCCTTGTCGCCCATTACCGGCAACACACGTTCCAGGTGGTAAAGCTGGATTGCCGCGGCGACATCCTCTCTGGTGCTCTTGGTGTTCCGCACGCGCAACGCCAAGTTCTGCACCGTGTCCTACCAATCGAGCCGCGGGGGCGCAACAGGCCCGACCATGAAGCCAAGGTAATTAGACGGCCATGTCGAACACCTCGAACGCTTCCGATGCCGGATCTGCCTGAACGAGCGCGCCACTCGCCGCAAGTACGGCTCCCCGGTCAGCGGGTCGCTGAGCGCCACCGAACTGCACTTCAAGCGGAGGCCAGCCAGTCTCGCGGCCAGAGCGAACACCACCGATTCCTGCTTGAGGGCGCAGGCGCCGCACGGTCCTGCCCACGTCGTCCGCGCACGCCTGGGTGGTCCCCTCCCTCTTAGAGTCCACCGTCTTGTGGAAGTCGTCGCTTAAGAGGTTGCTGTTGATGACGTGCAGGCTCCCGCTAATGGAGCGGCCCTGCAGCACGCCGCTCACCACGTCGTAGAGGTGTTCAAGCTTGCCCGCGCCGCACCAACAGCAAGTGCTGTGCCAGCAAATCACAGCCACAGCGTCTGCACAGGCCCTGAGGGGGGTGCAGGAATGCCAATCATAGGTGGGGCCAGGGCTGCGGCACCGACGTCAACGCCTGCTTGGAGCCGAAGGTGGGCAATGCGACGCCCTTGGGCGAGGAGGCGAGGCTCGCGACCCGAGCCGCGGCGTCAAGCTCAACCACATTTCGCAGAAACGCGCGCTGCGGAATGAAACCGTTGTGGATGATAGAACCGATGCGCACAGTGATGGCACGCAGCTGGATGATGCTGCTGCTGCTGCTGCTGCTGATGATGATGATGATGATGATGATGATGATGATGATGATGATGATGATGATGATGATGATGGTGATGATGATGATGGTGAAGATTGGTGCAGCGACTGTAACTCAGGCAGGTGGCCAAAGACGGGCCCCCAATGCCTCCTGAGCGCCTCGGCCTGCGCGCCGAGATCCTGCGCGTCCCTCCTTTCGGATGCCCGCTGTGTGCCGTGGCGCGCTGTTTCATGGCCACCGCCTGGCTCGGGCAACGACGAACGCCGCCCCTGGGCGTCCTGCCGGTGGGTGTGTCCGCGAACATGTTCTGGAAGGCCGGTGGGTTCGCTCGCCTCACGACACCTGCCTTGACCGAGAGGTGCTCGCGCATCCTGGGCTGGTATGGAATCGGTATGGAATTACCGTCCTGGCGTGGCGATGGTATGCCCTCGCAGCGCTTCGGACCAGCAGCACGTCGCGAGCGGTACCGGGGCTGCAAGGGCAACGGACGATCCGAGCAGCGGTGTGGCGGCATCGCGCCGCCATCTCGGGCGCAGCAGGGGGTCCCAAGGAGTCGAATCCAATCGAGGCCTCTAGCTCGACCAGCGTCTCCTTGTAGAGCCTATCTCGCACTACGTCCTGGGCGAAGGATCGCATCTGGTGGCGATCCACACGGGAGCGCGGACCCCAAGTGACTGGCAGGGGAGGGTGCTCGGGGAGGCCCTGCTTGGCTAGGTCCTCGGGCTCCCCAACGTATTGGCCCGTCTGCCGCGATTCCTGCATCCACGCGGGAGCTGCTGTGAAGCATTTGTCGTAGACCCACGCCAGGTGGCTGACTCCATAAGCGACGAGCTCGGTCAACGAGCGTCACAGCTGCCACCAGCGAGCATCGCCAGTGCGGTTGGCACGAATATGTCGAAGCCGTCCAAG
This sequence comes from Prorocentrum cordatum, assembly GCA_963575745.1. NCBI lineage: Eukaryota > Dinophyceae > Prorocentrales > Prorocentraceae > Prorocentrum > Prorocentrum cordatum. The sequence continues at coordinate 226,558 of CAUYUJ010017804.1, forward strand.
CTTCCGAAGTCCTTGGCAGGCTCGTCGGCGATGTTGCAGTGGCCAGCCAAGATCATGCAGCATGCCATTGAGGACGTTTCCACTTCTGGTGCATAACTCCATATCGCCGCACAGACGCTGGCAATCTGTGGGACCGTCATGTCAACATTGTGGACGTTCCAGTGGTATAGATTGAAGCCTGCGTTTAGGGAAACCGGAAAGTACCGCCCCGGACCTCTCCCGAGGTGCGTTCTGACCAGGATTTCGAAGCGAATCCAGCCGTGGCGACGAGGTCCTCCCAGGAGGCCCAAGACCGCAAAAACGAGGCAAGGATATGGCAGGTTCGTGTCGTAACGACTTCGGCGCTGGTTTCTGACACCGCGGGGATCGCTCAAACTTGAACGATCGGCCGTTTCCGACATGTCAGATCCTTCAACATCGATCGAATCTGGGTCGCTGGTGGCGTTCAATGTTGAACGCCGGCAGCGGGGTCGCCGCCAGTCGACACGACGCGAACCTACCATAGCGGTATCGTTACCTTTTCCTCCTCTGAGCGCTGGCGTCCTGGATCGCAAGGCAGGTCAACCGGCCCCTTAATGAAGTCCATCTGCTAAATGTCCAGTCTGTCCGCCGTCTGCGGCACAAGGGTTGCGACTCCGCCCTCCCTGGGGTTCGCGCTGGGGCTGTCGTAGACCTTGTCGTGGATGTTCTCACGAGAGAAGGAGGAGGCGGAGTAGGACGAGGGAAAGAGGAAAAGGAGGAGGACGACAACGAGAGAGGAGGGTGGGAGGAGGAGGAGGAGGAGGAGGAGGAGGAGGAGGAGGAGGAGGAGGAGGAGGAGGAGGAGGGGGAGGAGGGCCCAATTCGTTCACCTCTGGCTTGAACTCCTGAGGTCGGGGGGAGTGGCTGAGGTGGTGGCGGGACCGCCATGCGAAACATGGTCAGTAGCAAGACGTAGGCCTGCCCCTGGCTTTGCTAAGCCCCCTCGGCCGCTGCGGTCAACCATGAAACCATGGGGGCTGGGGACAGTCGAATAGAGAAAGCTCCCACGTTGAGCTGGGCAACAGACTGCTTCGCACGGCCATATTGCTTCTACATGATGCCTGGGTCCATGTGATTCCCGCAATTCTTGAACGCCTGGCCCATAGTGAGGAGGTGCCTGACTACCCCAGCATTTGGCTTCTTCCAGAATTTCGTGCCGTTGTAGCCCGCCAAGGAGTTTCCAAACATTTGCTACACCAATGCCGCTTTGGGGCCAAGGTTGTGAAACCTACCATGTTGCTGTGCGCCCACCTTCCTGCTATGGATCAGCACCGCAAAGCTATGCCTGGAAAGCCCATGTGCCACCATGTGGTCCCTCACCCCGCTCTCAGAGGCCTCCGGGCTAATAACACCTGGGGCTCGGCTGCGGCCAAGGTCTACCCGTCGGGCTTGCGTGCCCTCCTGGCACCCACCCTGCTCCAGGACGTCCGATCCAGGTTCCCCTTCCTTTGTGTGGACACCCAGGGCATGGACTCAAGCCCGTCTGTTTCCCCTTTGCCCTCTGGCACGCCTCTCGCCCCTCTCCGTTGGTCTTGTGCTCGCTAGGCTTGCCTACGAGAAACATTGGACTTGGGAGATCGGGGGGGCGATTGGCATTTACACATGGGCCTGCGTCGGCACTACGTTCCCATCACTACTTACTCCATGGACTGTATATTACATAACAGCCGGGGGTCACAGTGACCGCTGTTCGTTACGGATGCACGGACCAAGCCATCCTTCTTTCTCTCTGTCCATCCATGGGCTGCTGCTCAGGCGGAAGTTGGTGCTTAGGGAAGGGCCTCTGTGTGAATGTTATGACGGGGCTACGTGCTTCCCCTCTGGCGTACGCCCACGTTTCAAAAGGCAGTAACTCAGAGGTGTTGGAGCTACTGCTCCAGCCAGTTGGTTGCAACAATACTTGCACCTGCCTGGGGCGACGGCTCTTCTTTGCCATTGCCCCATCCCGCTTCCCACTTCCGTCTCACAGTGTACACCCCCACTTTTGAGGTACGGTGATGGCATTGGATAAGGAAGCCTTCGATAAGGAATCCAGGGTCTGGAAGCCAGTGGGGACCAATCGTGGATTGGCCTTGGATACCACCGCCGACCTCATCAGATGAGGAACCCTCCAGGGTCGGAAGCCTCCCGGGCACGCTCCTTGACCAATGCCCCCGCCGCAGTAACCTCAGGCCCTCCCGCACCTTTCTGGTGCCCACGCCTCGGGCGCGGCCTCCGCAGGCTCCACTCTCGGGCCTTGCTGCTGCCTCTGCCTGCGTTCTTCGCCCCCTGGTCTTCTGGCTCTCCGTCTCTCCACTTTGGCTGCGAACCTCTGGCCGCACGACCGGCCGACCGACCAACCGAGGAGGAGGAGGAGGAGGAGGAGGAGGAGGAGGAGGAGAAGGAGGAGGAGGAGGAGGAGGAGGAGAGGGAGGAGGAGGGGGAGGAGGGGAAGGAGGAGGAGATGGAGGAGGATGGGAGAACGAGGGAGGAAGGATGGGGGAGAAGGAGGAGCAGCAGGAGGAGAAGGAGGAGGACGGAAGAACGAGGAGGAGGAGCAGGAGGAGAGGCGTGGGGCGAGGGAGGAGAAAAAAGAAGAAGAGGCAGGCAGGATGATGATGAGGAGGAGCAGGAGGACAGCGAAGAAGACAGCGGGGGAACGATGGACGAGCGCACCCTCTTCTTGCTTGCTCCCCAGGGATGCCCCTTGGCGCGCGCGCGCGGGAGGCGGGGCCCGGGCACCGCCGAGGCCCGAGCCGAGAGGACTGCGCCGCTCCGCGGGCTCCTCCTCCTCTTCCTTCTCCTCCTCCGCCTCCGCTGCCTGGGCCTGGGCCTCCTCCCCTCCGTCACCCTCCTCGTCCGCGCCCGCACCCTCCTGCCTCTTACAGGCCTGGTGCAGCGCCCTCTTCTTCTTCCTCCTCCTCCTCCTCCCTCTCCTTCTCCGCCTCCTCACTCCCTTCCTCTCATGAACTGTTTCTGTCCCTGCTCCTCCTACTCCCACCTCCATATATCTATACACATATCTATATATATATATATATATACATATGTGCATGTGTACATACATATATATATATATATATATATATATATATGTGTGCATGATTATATACACATACGTAAGTATGCAACTATAGGTAGCTATATATGCATCCATGCATATATACATATGTGTATGCCGACATATATGTCTATGCATATATGTATATGTATATATCTAGGTCTATACATATGTATATGTATACATCTATACATAACTATATATCGAATTATAGATGTATAACTATGTTGACTACCTACCAGACCACCCCAACCCAACCCGAAGACCCGAATTTCGGGTTGGGGGGGGTATGGGCTCCATGTGTGTTTTTTCGATGTTCCCGGACCCCCCCACACTAGAAATCGAGGGTAAATCTGAGCCTTCGGGTTGGGTTGGGGTGGTTTGGTGGGTGGTGATATGTATAGCTATATATATATATATATATATATATATCGATATATCTATCCATCTAAATCTATTCCACCTCCGCATCCTCCCCCCGTGAAGCATGCGGCGATACGACGCGGAGCGGAGAAAGAAGCACAATCGCCTCGTACTCACCGCCCTCGATGTCTACCTGCAAGCATAGCTGAGCCCGCTGAGCGTGAAAGCGATTTGGCTGGGATGGGGGAGAGGCGAGCGCCGGAGAGCAAAAGGCAGGGAGTGCGTGGGTGGGGCGGGGAGCAGGGACGAAGGGAAGGAAAAAGGGATGGGGAGGGTGGGCGAGAGGGAGCGAGGAAGCGAGGGAAGGCAGCGGAAAAAGGGACAAGGGGGGTGAGGTGAGAACGAGGGCGGGGTAGCAGGAGGGAGAAGAGGAGGGGGGGAGGAGGAGGGGAAGGGCAAAGGGGGAAGAGAGACCGAGAGAGAAAGAGAGAGAGAGAGAGAGCGATTTTGAAGATACTCCTGTATCTGGCGGGATCCCCGTGATTGCCCGCGTCCCGTCCACCTTGGCCACCGTCGGCGGCTTGGCACACGAGTGTACCCGCGGCGCCCGCGTGGGGCGTCAGGCCTAGGCCGAGACTCCTCAACCCCCACTCCTCGTTGCGACCTTTTGTCTGCACTAGGCGCCACAATTAATCTCGTGCGGCCCCAAGCAGCCCCAAGCAGGAGCTAGCTCTGGTTCCACGTGAGACAGAGTCAAGCCACGCATGGGGCTAAAGACAAGCTGACCTGGAATCCCACAAGACACGCTCAACACAAAGGGATCGAGCTGTCACAGGGCGTTCCGTTGGATTGCTTCACTTTGGGCTGATATTGGTTGATTTGCTTGGCAGAACAGTTCGGTGCGGCGCGGTGCTGCGCATCGTGCCGCTTTCTGTATTTGACGTTGTACCGGTTCACGTCCCGCGGATTTACATAGAGTTGCATTTGATGGAGTAAGGTTGCCAGGACATTATCTGCTGTCAATTGCATGTGTTGGCTTGATTTGCGCTGCGTTGCGGTGCTCTGCGTCGCCCTGTGCTTGGCCATGCGTTGCATAACTTTGCTCTGCATTTCCTTCACAAGTTTGCTTTGCACTGGCAGCGTAGCGCTCTTGCATTTACATGTTTTGCTTTTCAGGGGGATGCGTGTCCTCAAGGAATGGCGGATGGCATCCCGAACGATTCGAGGGGTCACCCCCAAGGCGCCAGTCCTAGCGGCACGATTGTCACCAGCCGTTTTCCATACAGTACGTAATATTGGATCACTTGCGGAACTCCTAATTGGGAAATTACCTGATGATGGCCGCGAAGCAGAGATCAAGTTAGGAACGATGGTCAACACCTTATCCTCCTCTCCCTCCCCGGTTTCATCTCCCTCCTCCTCCTCCTCCTCCTCCTCCTCATGCACATCAATATCCTCAAATCAGAGTCCGCTCCCCATTCCACCTCTCTTTTCCCAACTTTTCCCAGCATCTGTCGAGGAAATCATTGGCCGTGCTGCCAGCGCGGTGGCCAGCGTGTCTTGCTGAAGCCAATGGTACAATGGCGCACGGCGCGGACGAGGGAGGAGCGAGAGACAGCAGGGAGAGGGAAGAAGGAGGAGCAGGAAAAGGAGGAAGACAATGACGAGGCAACGCAGGAAAAGGAGGAGGAGGACAATGACGAGGAGGAGGAGGAGGAGCAGGAGGAGTAGGAGGAGGCGGCGGAAAGGGGAGGCGGAGAAGGGTGGCTCGGCGGAAAGCCCGTGAGGGCCATAGGCTGACGTCGGCCACCGTCACGGTGGGCACCTCCAAAGACTCGCGGCCCTCGGGTGCAGGGCGGTTGGAGGAGGAGGAGGCGGAGCGGCGGGAGAGGAGGAGGAGAAGGAGGAGGAGGAGGAGGAGGAGCAGGAGGAGGGGGGGGAAGAGGAGGAGGAGGAGGAGGGAAGAGGACGAGGAAGGAGAAGGAGGAGGAGGACAGGAGGAAAAAGCCGAGGAAGAGGAAGAGGGCTGGCTTGGGTACGGCCAGCAGCGTCGAGAGATGGGGACATCTTGAGACAACGAACAGAGTATGAGGAAGACATGGCGCGTGGGAAGAAGGGGAGAGGGGATCAGGGGAGGAGAGAGAGAAAGGGGAGGAGGACGAGGAGGGAAGGGGAAGAAGGGAGAGAGGGAAGGGGGGATGGGAGCAGGAGGGGATGCGGGCAGGAGGGGAGCGGAGTAGGAGGGGAAGGGGGCAGGAGTTGAGGGGGAGAGGGGGGGAAGAGTGAGAGAGGAGAACAGGGCGGGGCGAGAGCAAGCGGTTCGCCTTGGGCCCAGCCAGACGGGGCACGGAGGAGGGCGCCAGAGGAGGACGAGGACAAGAACATGGATGAGCGAGACGGCCTGAATCGGCAAGCGTGAGTTGACAGAGGAGGGACAAGGCTAGATCGACACGCAGGGGGCGATGAGGAACGTGAAGGATGCGGCGGAGGAGGAGGAGTCCATCTTTGGTTGTATGCAGCGCCTGGGGCTGAGAGCCAAGTTCGCGGGAGGCCGAACGGACATTCAACTGCTTTTGGCTGGCGGCTACTGACGGGCTAGGAGGCATGTACACACAGGTCTTAAAAGGCGCGTTGTCGAGCTGTCAACACTGCGTAAAAGAGAGCACCTTGATATTGTGATGCAACGCCGGGGAAGCGCGTGCATCGACGACAACAACTCATAAACATTCATATGTTGCAAACTGCAGGCTGCAACAACAGGACGGATTGCAACCACCATGAGAACTGTCTTAGATAACACCACGCTGGACAAATAGTCCAACTACGCTTCGCGTAGTTGAATTGGCAGTGCTTGCTGCCAGGGCTTCTTACTTGTGTTGTAAGGAACTGGCCCGCACTGTCGCATTCGGCCTTTCACGATCGGTGCCGCATTTCGAATGTCCTATGCATTGGTACCCGATGGCTGACCCGCGGTATGTGTATACATGTTAAAAATGTATAAACAAATGTGTACGTACAACTATGCTAACAATACGCTACTTGCCTGACTACTGACACGGGTATCTCGCCGCTACGAAAGTTCGGCCACAATATGCCACAATCCAGCTCTCCCAGTTGGGCGGTGCGGCCCAGGCACAGTGCGGTCAACAACAGAATCGGACGGGGCCCGCTCGGCGACGGGGCTCCAGTACAATGTTCCCAGGCTGCGCTTCGTTGATTCGCGCGTCGAAAACATGTTCAAGTTTGGACATCGGACCGGGGAGTTTCGACTTCGGCCTCAGAATGTGAAGCAAGGTTTGGGCGAAATCGTCATGCCGTCTTCGAGCCGACGAGTTTCGACATCAGGTCGAAATCGCGTTTCCGCGGAAATCCCGAACGAAAACCACGTGTTCGACTTTTCTAATTTTCCGACTTAAGAATTACAACGCCAAACGGGTTTCCCGAGTCGGAACGATGATTCCGCTTGAGACTTGCTGGAACCAAAAAACGACCGAAGAGGAACTTTTCGGGTTCGAGGCCGACATAGCGATTCCGCCCAACATTTCCTCCAAAACTGAGGTCGAGATCCATTCAGTTCAAAGTCGAGATGGGGGTTCTGCCGAATACTCCTCCAAAACAGAAATCGGCACTCATTCGGCTCATCATCGAAGTGGAGATTCCACCAAATACTTCCTCCAAAACATGAGTCGAAACACATACCCAGTTCAAACTCGAAATGGCGATTTCGTCGAATACTTCCTCCAAATCTCAATTTGAACCCTTTCGATTTCGACGTCGGAATGGCGATTCTGCCAACGGCTTTCGGAGCCTAGTCGCTTCAGATCGGCAGAATCACTCCGTCCAAGAAAGTTTCTAAACCACGTGTCGAACCGTACACGGTGCGAAATTGAAAAGGCAATTCCGCCCAGGACTTCTTCCAAATCTCAGGTCGAAGCAGTTTCGGTTCGAGGTCGACATGGCGATTGGGCCCTAGACTTCCTCTAAATCGCAAGTCATCGCAAGTCGTGTTACAAATCGACGGAGGTCCGACCTCCGTTCGGGCAAGTGGCATAATTTGTTTTACGCTGCAGGTCGCCCGCGGGGGCGTGATGATACTCGCGTGTCGCACTTCGTGGTCTGGGCTGGAGAATCGCCATTCTCTAGGGTGGAAGCGCGCAGGCGCATGGATAACTGCGTTTAGCGCATCGCGCGGCGCGAACATTGAAGGTAGGTGACCTAGGAGTTTTGCGGAGGTCCTCGGTCCCCAGAGGCTTCTGGCGGTCTCGTCCTTTGCAGTAACATTTGGGGCCACATGGGGTTGGTAGCTGTTGGTGAAGTCAGTTCGTAGTGCGTGGGTGGCGTGGTCTCTGGGGTGGGAATTGGTAGGGATTTTCTCGTACCGAGCCTGTCCAGTCGTCCAACCATTTGCATTCGCAGCCTGTCGAGTCGCGTAGCTCTACACGTCGGTCGGAAGAAGTAGGTAACAAGATGAACTATGAAGGCGTTAGAAGTAGATCAGACTTCCGCCCACCCCCTGAAGAGGAGGGGAGGTAAAACCCCTCGACTCTTGAAGTAGGAAGGCACCCAAAGTAGATTGGGATCTGGGGATCAAAAAATACCTACTTTCAACGACCAACGGGTACATATTCTGCTTGGTCGTATGTGGATGGTGGTGTGATGCGTTTCTTCGCTGCACCGCCAGGCTCGTCGGCAGGGCGGGCTGGGAGCGTCCTTGAATTGACCGCCCCTGTGGGAATGCGGGCCGTGGCCCATCGGAGAATGATCCCCCAGGCAGGTTGATCAGGGAAGCGCCGCAATATGCAGTTCAGGACTGAACCGCACATGTCTTCGCAGATATTTTCAAGGAGGAGGAGGAGGGGAAGGAGGAAACAGAGCAGGAAAGAGGAGGAGGAAAAGGTGGATGAGGAGGAGGAGGAGGAGGAGGAGGGCCAGCAGAAGGATGAATGGGGTCGCAAGGGAGGAGTGGGGGAACGGACGGGCGGAGGAAGTAGAAACGATGAATGAGCGAGGAGGAACGGATGGGCAGAATAATTGATAACGAGGGAGGAGGCCGAAGGGAGGAATGAGGAAGCACAGCTGGGTGGAGGGATTGAAGAGGGCAGGAAAGAGGGATGAGGGATGGAGAGATGAGGGGGCCATGAGGATGCAGCAGGAGCGGTGAGAAGATGGATGGAGGGACGAGGACGAGAAGATGACAGATGAAAGAATGAGGGATGAAGGACGACGGACGAAGGTGGGGACGAGGTAGGAGAGATGAGTTAATCGCTGGGGGGATTGGGCGCGGTGTGTCTGAAATGTGCCAGGCGTTGCGTTATGTATTGATGGGGACAGGCTGCCCAATCGGTCGACGAACTGCTGGCAATTCGTTCGGCGGTTTGAAGATGCGGTTATGCCAATCCGACTTGCCTGGCCGGATGGATACCACTAGCCCAGCATGCGTCTTCCAAGGGGCCTCAGTGAACGCTTCCAGCTTCATGGCCTCTCTGACCACACGCCGACCGATGCCAAGCTCGACCAAGGTGCCGCGACCAAGATTGCTTGCGGTTGCGGTGGTTCCTGGGAATTGTCTTCCCAGCTCAGCTTGATCAGCCACGCCCACTTGCGCCATGACTCTGGCGCTGCGTTTCAATCCCCGAGAAGGACCCGGGGGCCGCCGATAAGACAAAGGAAGCTGCTCAGTCGAATGAGCATTCTCCCACGTGGCCCTTAGACTCCGCATCCGGACTGCATGCCAGCCGAGGCGTCATTGATGCTATCAGTCTTGGTGCAATATCGAGGGGCGCATGCCTTCGAAGGGGTCCTTCTTGGCCCGCGCAACCTCCACCCTGCGCCAGCCCTCGAAGCTCCCAGTGGCGAGGGCTTTCTTGCCGACAAGATCCTAGCCACCTGTGGTGCCAGCCTCCGAACGGCCCGCGCGGGTGTCCGGCTTAGCCACCGTCTTTCGGCTGCCCTTCAAGAGGTCGGCGGTGGTCCTGTCCAACCTAGCTTGTCGAAGGTGGGCCTCTCCCGACCCGAAGACGTCGCGCTGCTCGGCCTAAGCTTCCACGTCGGGCCCCGCTCCGATACACTGGCGGGGAAGAAAGTGGCGTCCGCTGCCATAGACGGCTACCCCGGCGGCGGGGCAGCAGCGGGGGCGCCCCCAGGGCGGCTGCCAGCGGTGCGAGATGCGGTCCCCAAGAAGATACACCACCACCACCACCACCACCGCCACCACCACCACCACCACCACCACCACCACCACCACCACCACCACGCCCACCACCACCACCACCACCACCACGACCACCACCACCACCACCACCACGCCCACCACCACCACCACCACCACCACAACCTCCACCTCCTCCACCACCACCACCACCACCACCACCGCCACCACCACCACCTCCATTCCTGATCCCTCCTCTTCCTCTCCTCTTTCGTAGGAGAGGGAGGGGGCGAAGGAGGTGGTGGTGGTTGTCGTGGTGGTGGTGGTGGTGTAATTATATGTTCTAACCCCGTGTGAGAGGCCCCGGCAGGGGCAAAAGCACGAGCAGCTCAATCCTCAGCGAGCTCCGCAGCACGGGCCCCGGACGGCGGCCGCGCGGGCAGCATCAGCGCTGCGGCGGAGGCCGCCGGTGGCGCTGCTGCCGGGGGGGGGCTGCAGCGGGAGGCGGCGCCGCCTGCTCCGCGGCCCCTGCGCCTGGTCCGCTCACGCATCCGCCACCCTCGGTGCGCATCCGCTTCACAGGGGCGGTGCGGATTTCCTACTACCCTCGTCAAAATTAACCTCGAAAATGGCGAACACGCCCCTGCGATGTCGGCGCGCCCTTCAAGGTCGATAAGCGCCCCTCCAATGTCGGGGCCAGGGCAAAGGTGGTGTGACCGGGAACTCGGAAGCTCGATGATGACCGACATTGGAGGGGCGGCGCATACAAGTACCTCGCAGTCATCGCTACTCTGTCCAGTATCTCCCCACAAACAGTTCAGCCACGTAAGACATTTTGAGGTTAAGTTTGACGAGGGTTGTAGGCGCTCTTGGGCGCCTCCTGCATGGTCTGCTGGAGCGCTGCACGCTCTGCGCTGCAAACCGAAGCCGGTCGACGATCGAAGACGGGCAAGAGTGGAAGACTGGGCCTCTTCGGCCAGAAAGCGACAGGACGCAAGAGAGGGAGGCGAATTTCGACCCCCCCCCCACACACACCATAATCCACCTTTCTCCTAACCTCACGCACCTCACGCCCAAGCCGAAGCCGCCAGGACGATTGTCGGTTCCGTGCATGGGCCAGCAAGCGAATATTGCCCAGCCCGTCGTTGCCTAGTCTTTTGGATCAGCATTTCAGGGCCAAACTGTAGGAAGCAACAAAAGATACAGGGATAAGACACGTCTATGGCCCGATGCCTGGGAATGAAGGGCCTGGCTAAAACAGTCACCCAAGGCATTTGGTGACTGTTTTGCCGGCGGCGCTTGCCGGCTAGCTTCGCCCTCTGCAATTCGGTCCAGGTGCTCTAAGGACCCCGTAGCACTGAGACCATTATGCTACAGGAGCCGTCCCCCATCCCCGCAAATAATCATAAACACCACCATCCCTTGAAGTCAGGATACCGCCACACAGGACATCAGGAAACCACAAGAAGATCCGAACTGGAATGGTTCCAGCCACGCGCCTTCAAAGGCCGCGCACGCGGCCAGCAATGGCCAGGGCCGCGTAATCCTCTGGCCCCTTGGCCACGGACGTGTCCCTGCGCGCAGCTGGCCAAGCTGCTGCTCATTAATATCACCGCATGCTTCTGCCAAGCGTCTGGTCTGGGTAACCGTATCAGCACCGCAGATGTTACAGTAGGGGCCCGACCATCAGAAACCTTCCACAAGAAACCCAACCCTGGAACCCCAGGACGTCCATTGATTTTTGGCGTGGGAATGTCACGCGGAAAACCGTCGAAACCCAAGAAACCCAGGGCACTCTGGAGGCAAACAGGGTGTTTCTTGGCACGGGTCTTCTCTGCAGTGCCTCCCCATACTAACCCATGGCGTCGCCAGAAACTGGAAACGCTCGGCGGACGTGGCACTTTCTGGAGAGGGCCCAGCAGCTCTGTGGCCGAAGGCCACGCGAGGCCAGCATCGCGGCAACAGCAGAGGCCACGCGCACCCACTCCTGCATCGCGGCATCGTGGACACCAATCTTACCAAGGGCGTCGGGGTGCTGGAGCGCCCCCTCCTTTGCCAGCCGGTCAGCATAGAAATTACCCCAGTAGCGCCAAAGTTCCTGGCCGTGGAGTCCTTCTGGCTTTTGGTGCGCCATGACCTTGGTGAGGCGCCATGGGGCGGACCTGGAGTTTTTGATGCACCGCCGGTTTTGCCGAGTGGGCCCCCTTCCCATCCGCAGCCGCCCGGGGAAGCCCGATCCCGTTCAATAGGGATGCACAGTTGCACAGTCAACAAGGGGGCAGGTTGGCGGAGAAGGAGGGGCAAGTGGAGAACGGTTTAGCCCCTGCAGAAATCCTTAATGCTCGGCCACACCCGCAGTCTGTGGCAGACTACCTGGGACTGCACCGTAGATGCCTCTCACAAAATCACCAGCGTCGTCAATCAAAATAACCGACCATCCCGCTCTGGCAACCAACGCTGTAGAGGGCTCTAGGCAAGATCCGTCTTCGAAAAGCGGTTCCCTGGGATCTGCTGGAGCGCTGCCGCTTGCTCAGAGTGCTCCCCCATTTGGTTCTGGATGGTCTGGAGGGCCTCCTCTTTTTGCGGGCCGTCGAACCCGTCCAGGCTTGAAATGATGGGCTCCGGAACCCCCGAACCGCAAAACCTTGCCATCTCTTGGGCGCACGACGCCGCGAGTTCAAGCGAGGACCAAGCTCCGTTGGAGGGCTTCCTCCTGCAGGCCGCCGAACGCGCCCGGGCTTGGATGGACCAGAAAACAAACGACACCACCCCACCTACGGCCCCACGGGCATCAACGTATACCAGGAGATCTGGCGTGGGTGTTTGCGTGGTATACGCTACGGCCCCCGGTGGTCCGTAGCGCAACAAAGAGGGCCGTAGGTGGGGTGGTGTCGTTTGCTTTTTGGTCGATTAGAAGGAAGTCCGCCTCGCCGACCGCCGTGGGGACGCTCGTGGGGTCCGGCCCTCTGGCGGCAGTCGCTCGGCGCCGAGCGGCGCTGGATCCTGTTTTTATTATCCGCGATAACGGGCGTGATCGGGGGGGGGGTTGGCCCCCCTCGATCGCATCACGGCGGGTTTCGGCCTCCCGGGGCCTTTTTCGAACCCCCAGACCCTCGGGAGGAGGATAAGGAAAAGGGAGAGGGAGCAGAGGAGGAAAAGGGGATTGAAGAGGAATTCCTTGGAACATCTTGAGATTATGCTGCTGCTGCTGTTCCTTCCTCCTCAACTCCTCCTCCTCCTCCTCCTCCTCCTCCTCCTCCTCCCTCCTCCTCCTCCTCCTCCTCCTCCTCCTCCTCCCCTCCCCTCCCCTCCTCTCCCCTCTCCTCCTCCTCCTCCTCCTCCTCCTCCTCCTCCTCCTCCTCCTCCTCCTCCTCCTCTTCCTCCTCCTCATCCTCCTCCTCCATCCTCCTCCTCCTCCTCCTCCTCCTCCTCCTCCTCCTCCTCCTCCTCCTCCTCTTCCTCTTCCTCCTCCTCCTCCTCCTCCCCCTCTCCCTTTTTCCCCAGTCGTCGTCTTCGCCGTTCTGCGCAACTCTTCCCCGTTCGTCGTCTTCCTGGTAGATCGCGATGATGCTGCAAGTTCTTGCGCAACTCTTCCCTTTCACGGTTTGAAAACCGATCGTTTCGTCTGAGACATCCTCGCCAAATCGTGAACTTGGGTAAGACGTATGTTGCTAAAAATGGGCGTTTCGCCTGAGACCCTCGGAAAATGGGGATTTTGAAATCGCCGGTCTACTTCGCGGCATCCAAAAATGACCGCTTCGCCCGAGAAATCTTCAAAAAAATGGGATGCGCCAAGCGCTCTTGTAAGGCATCTTTTCGGAGCGATCTCGGATGACCTCCAAGATGGCCCAAGCGCTTCGCTCAAGAATCAGCGTTTCGCTCGAGACGTCCCCTAAATAAATCCTTCGAACGGGCCCTCGAAAACAGCTGGTCCTCCTCCTCCTCCTCCTCCTCCTCCTCCTCCGCCTCCTCCTCCTCCTCCTCCTCCTCCTCCTCCTCCTCCTCCTCCTCCATCCTCCTCCATCCTCCTCCTCCTCCTCCTCCTCCTCCTCCTCCTCCTCCTCCTCCTCCCGGTCGCGGACAACAGCGACGACGACGAATTCCTGGGAAACCCTTGAGATTCTCTTGGAACCCTGGAAGATTCCTTCAGACATGTGGGGAAAACAGCGTGACGTGATCGGGGGGGGGGGGAGGGAGGGGTGGGGGCGATCACGAGCGTTACCGCCCAGACAAAGAAAAAAGGCTCCTGACAATGCTGCAGCCGCGTGGTCGCGGGCCCCCCCCCCGCGGCCAAGTCCTCAGCTACCACGGGGTTGTGGTCGCGGGCCTGCTGGTGGGCCACCCCTTATGTCGCGGGCCTGCAAGGTGCTGCTTCCCGCCGCTCCCAACGATTGTGCTGTCAACCAAACCTGTAGGGTGGGTCCTGTCCATTTCTCTGTGCACTTCAGCTTTGGCTTTGGCTTCAACTGCCGATGCACCGCGAAACGCCTTCGGGCGAGCGCCCAATGTCCCGCAAGTGTAAGGACTGTAGGCGAAATTGGCAGTGACTACCGAGCCCTCGGCAAGATCGGGATCTCCTGGCATTGTCGCTTCTGGCCGTGGATCAGCGATGTCCGATCTGCCTGGAAGTTGACCAGCCCCCAAGAGAGCATCTTGAACCAACCTGGCGACGGAGGTGGCGGCAGAAGTGTCCAGGAGTATCCCAGAGTCCTGGGAAATCGCTGGGGGCATTCGGAGACCCAGGACACGCCCCACACGCCCGAACACCTTGATCCTCGGCCCCCGATCCTTGCAGAGGGCGAGGGGGGCGGGCGGGCCTGGATCGGCACGCAGGAGTTAATGGAGGCGTTCTCAGGCACGCGGTAAAGCACCGTGGCCGCGCCCGCGCGGGCCCGCAACGCCCCGTGCACGGCCTGGCCGGGCCTCCTACACCTCATTATCATCCTCCGCTTCCTTCCCTTCTTCCCTCCTGTTCTCCCAGCTCCGCTGCACTCCTCCGCTGGACTCCTCCGCCTCCTCCTCCTCCTCCTCCTCCTCGCGCCCAGGAGTCGCCTGGGATTGGATACGCCGAACTCCGCCTGCCTCCGCTCCGGCCGCCCTCCTGTCCTCTCTTCTCCTACTACTACTCCTACTACTACTACTACACTACTATAACACATACCTACTCTACGAATACTAATACTTACATATCTAGCTTACTACGAGACTACTACACTACTATTACTACTACTAGATGCGACTACTACTTCACGGCACTAATCTACTACATCTACTACATACTACTACTACTACTAATACTACTACTACTACTATACTAATACACTACTATACTATACTAATACGACTACTTAATAATACTATCTACGTATACCACTAACTACTTCCTACTTAAGTACTCCACTTAAATACTTCATACTACATCTACTACTTACTACTAATACTACTAATCCTAACTACTTCTAACTACTAATACTACTCACTACTACTTAAATACTACTATACTATACTTACTACTTACTAGCTACTTTACTCCTACTCCTACCCCTACTCCTACTCCTACTCCTACTCCTATCCTTATTCCTTATTAGAATATACTCCTACTCCCCCCTCAGGCCGGCCATTAGGGGCCGCATCCGGGGGGTCCCATCCTAACCTGTAAAAAACAATACAACATCAACATTTTTCTTATTTTTTCCTCTCGACATGGACGTCCTGTCGTCCACGGCGATAATCCATTGCAAAAAATACCACAAAGAGCACACGCGCGCGTTCATGTCAGAATCCTACCGAACACCGTGTGTTTGCAAGCATTTCAACATAAAAACATCAAAAACCCAATGCTTTTTCACAAAAATTGTACAAATTTCCCGCCCGGGCTCTCTTGCTGAAATCATAGGAAAACCATAGGAATCTTAAGAATTCTGTCAAATCCAGCGATTTCACGTCATCGCGCGGTGCACTCGCGATGCTCTGTCATGCACCCAGGCCGCGAATCCTGTGCAAAAAATACCACAAAGAGCACACTCGCGCGTTAATGTCAGAATCCTACCGAACACCGTGTGTTTGCAAGCATTTCAACATAAAAACATAAAAAAAACCCAATGCTTTTTCACAAAAATGCTTTGGGGTGTCCTGTCAGACCGTCGGGTTTCCTCCGGCCACCTCTGGCTTCCTGCGGTGTACCGGGCCATTCTCGACTCGTCTGGCAATGCGTGCGCGGCATTCAACACGCGCTTGCCAGTTCCCGTCGGCAACCGCCATCGCGGCCGCATCAGCTGTACCAAACCGGCTGGCCGGTGTGACTTCGGCCCCCAGTTGTGCCAGCTTTGATTCTTATGTTGTGGGAGGGCGGGTGGGACTGGGCATGCCATGCTTGACTCGCTCGAGCTGGCTAGCTTGACTCCTACTCCTACTCCTATCCTTATTCCTTATTAGAATATACTCCTACTCCACCCTCAGGCCGGCCATTAGGGGCCGCATCCGGGGGGTCCCATCCTAACCTGTAAAAAAACAATATAAAATCAACATTTTTCTTATTTTTTCCTCTCGACATGGGCGTCCTGTCGTCCACGGCGATAATCCATTGCAAAAAACACCACAAAGAGCACACGCGCGCGTTCATGTCAGAATCCTACCGAACACCGTGTGGTTGCAAGCATTTCAACATAAAAACATCAAAAACCCAATGCTTTTTCACAAAAATTGTACAAATTTCCCGCCCGGGCTCTCTTGCTGAAATCATAGGAAAACCAAAGGAATCTTAAGAATTCGGTCAAATCCAGCGATTTCACGTCATCGCGCGGTGCACTCGCGATGCTCTGTCATGCACCAGGCCGCGAATCCTGTGCAAAAAATACCACGCGGGCGACATGCGCGCGCGTCGCCGCGAGCGCATGCTCAAATCCTTCTAGAGTCGTCGCCGTCATTGGCACCGTCGCATGGACGTAGGGGGCGGAGGTCGCAAAATGCATGCGCAGAAATGGGACCCGTTGTTGCGTTGACCGGGGTCTACCGGGCCGTTCTCGAAACGGCCACCTCTGGCTTCCTGCGGTGTACCAGGCCATTCTCGACTCGTCTGGCAATGCGTGCGCGGCATTCAACACGCGCTCGACAGTTCCCGTCGGCAACCGCCATCGCGGCCGCATCAGCTGTACCAAACCGGCTGGCCGGTGTGACTTCGGCCCCAGTTGTGCCAGCTTTGCTTCTTATGTTGTGGGAGGGCGGATGGGACTGGGCATGCCATGCTTGACTCGCTCGAGCTGGCTAGCTTGACTCCTACTCCTACTCCTACTCCTATCCTTATTCCCTATTAGAATATACTCCTATTCCCCCCTCAGGCCGGCAGATAGGGGCCGCATCCGGGTGGTCCCATCCTAACCTGTAAAAAACAATACAAAATCAACATTTTTCTTATTGTTTCCTCTCGACATGGACGTCCTGTCGTCCACGGCGATAATCCATTGCAAAAAAATACCACAAAGAGCGCACGCGCGCGTTCATGTCAGAATCCTACCGAACACCGTGTGTTTGCAAGCATTTCAACAT
Source organism: Prorocentrum cordatum (assembly GCA_963575745.1). NCBI lineage: Eukaryota > Dinophyceae > Prorocentrales > Prorocentraceae > Prorocentrum > Prorocentrum cordatum. The sequence goes on from CAUYUJ010017804.1 coordinate 243,675, forward strand.
AAAAACATCAAAAACCCAATGCGTTTTCACAAAAAATTGTACAAATTTCCCGCCCGGGCTCTCTTGCTGAAATCATAGGAAAATCATAGGAATCTTAAGAATTCGGTCAAATCCAGCGATTTCACGTCATCGCGCGGTGCACTCGCGATGCTCTGTCATGCACCCAGGCCGCGAATCCTGTGCAAAAAATACTACAAAGAGCACACTCGCGCGTTCATGTCAGAATCCTGCCGAATACCGTGTTTTTGCAAGCATTTCAACATAAAAACATCAAGAACCAAATGCTTTTTCACAAAAATGCTTTGGGGTGTCCTGTCAGACCGTCGGGCTTCCTCCGGCCACCTCTGGCTTCCTGCGGTGTACCGGGCCATTCTCGACTCGTCTGGCAATGCGTGCGCGGCATTCAACACGCGCTCGCAGTTCCCGTCGGCAACCGCCATCGCGGCCGCATCAGCTGTACCAAACCGGCTGGCCGGTGTGACTTCGGCCCCCAGTTGTGCCAGCTTTGCTTCTTTTGTTGTGGGAGGGCGGGTGGGACTGGGCATCCATGCTTGACTCGCTCGAGCTGGCTAGCTTGACTCCTACTCCTACTCCTACTCCTATCCTATTCTATATTAGAATTATACTCCTACTCCCCCCTCAGCCGTCCGATAGGGACGCATCCGGGTGGTCCCATCCTAACCTGTAAAAAACAATACAAAATCAGCATTTTTCTTATTTTTTCCTCTCGACATGGACGTCCTGTCGTCCACGGCGATAATCAATTGCAAAAAATACCACAAAGAGCACACGCGCGCGTTCATGTCATAATCCTACCGAACACCGTGTGTTTGCAAGCATTTCAACATACAAACATCAAAAACCGAATGCTTTTTCACAAAAATTGTATAAATTTCCCGCCCGAGCTCTCTTGCTGAAATCATAGGAAAACCATAGGAATCTTAATAATTCTGTCAAATCCAGCGATTTCACGTCATCGCGCGGTGCACTCGCGATGCTCTGTCATGCACCCAGGCCGCGAATCCTGTGCAAAAAATACCACAAAGAGCACACTCGCGCGTTCATGTCAGAATCCTACCGAACACCGTGTGTTTGCAAGCATTTTAACATAAAAACATCAAAAACCCAATGCTTTTTCACAAAAATGCTTTGGGGTGTCCTGTCAGACCGTCGGGCTTCCTCCGGCCACCTCTGGCTTCCTGCGGTGTACCGGGCCATTCTCGACTCGTCTGGCAATGCGTGCGCAGCATTCAACACGCGCTCGCCAGTTCCCGTCGGCAACCGCATCGCGGCCGCATCAGCTGTACCAAACCGGCTGGCCGGTGTGACTTCGGCCCACAGTTGTGCCAGCTTTGCTTCTTATGTTGTGGGAGGGCGGGTGGGACTGGGCATGCCATGCTTGACTCGCTCGAGCTGGCTAGCTTGACTCCTACTCCTACTCCTACTCCTATCCTTATTCCTTACTAGAATATACTCCTACTCCCCCCTCAGGCCGGCCATTAGGGGCCGCATCCGGGGGTCCCATCCTAACCTGTAAAAAACTATATATAATCAACATGTTTCGTATTTTTTCCTCTCGACATGGACGTCCTGTCGTCCACGGCGATAATCCATTGCAAAAAATACCACAAAAAGCACACGCGCGCGTTCATGTCATAATCCTACCGAACACCGTGTGTTTGCAAGCATTTCAACATACAAACATCAAAAACCCAATGCTTTTTCACAAAAATTGTACAAATTTCCCGCCCGGGCTCTCTTGCTGAAATCATAAGAAAACCATAGGAATCTTAAGAGTTCTGTCAAATCCAGCGATTTCACGTCATCGCGCGGTGCACTCGCGATGCTCTGTCATGCACCCAGGCCGCGAATCCTGTGCAAAAAAAACTACAAAGAGCACACTCGCGCGTTCATGTCAGAATCCTACCGAATACCGTGTTTCTGCAAGCATTTCAACATAAAAACATCAAAAACCCAATGCTTTTTCACAAAAATGCTGTGGGGTGTCCTGTCAGACCGTCGGGCTTCCTCCGGCCACCTCTGGCTTCCTGCGGTGTACCAGGCCATTCTCGACTCGTCTGGCAATGCGTGCGCGGCATTCATCACGCGCTCGCCAGTTCCCGTCGGCAACCGCCATCGCGGCCGCATCAGCTGTACCAAACCGGCTGGCCGGTGTGACTTCGGCACCCAGTTGTGCCAGCTTTGCTTCTTATGTTGTGGGAGGGCGGGTGGGACTGGGCATGCCATGCTTGACTCGCTCGAGCTGGCTAGCTTGACTTCTACTCCTACTCCTATCCTTATTCCTTATTAGAATATACTCCTACTCCCCCCTCAGGCCGGCCATTAGGGGCCGCATCCGGGGGGTCCCATCCTAACCTGTTAAAAACAATACAAAATCAACATTTTTCTTATTTTTTCCTCTCGACATGGACGTCCTGTCGTCCACGGCGATAATCCATTGCAAAAAATACCACAAAGAGCACACGCGCGCGTTCATGTCAGAATCCTACCGAACACCGTGTGTTTGTAAGCATTTCAACATAAGAACATCAAAAACCCAATGCTGTTTTCACAAAAATTGTACAAATGTCCCGCCCGGGCTCTCTTGCTGAAATCATAGGAAAACCATGGGAATCTTAAGAATTCTGTCAAATCCAGCGATTTCACGTCATCGCGCGGTGCACTCGCGATGCTCTGTCATGCACCCAGGCCGCGAATCCTGTGCAAAAAATGCCACAAAGAGCACACTCGCGCGTTCATGTCAGAATCCTACCGAACACCGTGTGTTTGCAAGCATTTCAACATAAAAACATCAAAAACCCAATGCTTTTTCACAAAAATGCTTTGGGGTGTCCTGTCAGACCGTCGGGCTTCCTCCGGCCACCTCTGGCTTCCTGCGGTGTACCGGGCCATTCTCGACTCGTCTGGCAATGCGTGCGCGGCATTCAACACGCGCTCGCCAGTTCCCGTCGGCAACCGCCATCGCGGCCGCATCAGCTGTACCAAACCGGCTGGCCGGTGTGACTTCGGCCCCCAGTTGTGCCAGCTTTGCTTCTTATGTTGTGGGAGGGCGGGTGGGACTGGGCATGCCATGCTTGACTCGCTCGAGCTGGCTAGCTTGACTCCTACTCCGACTCCTACTCCTACTCCTACTCCTACTCCTACTCCTACTCCTACTCCTACTCCTATCCTTATTCCTTATTAGAATATACTCCTACTCCCCCCTCAGGCCGGCCATTAGGGGCCGCATCCGGGTGGTCCCATCCTAACCTGTAAAAAACAATACAAAATCAACATTTTTCTTATTTTTTCCTCTCGACATGGACGTCCTGTCGTCCACGGCGATAATCCATTGCAAAAAATACCACAAAGAGCACACGCGCGCGTTCATGTCAGAATCCTACCGAACACCGTGTGTTTGCAAGCATTTCAACATAAAAACATCAAAAACCAAATGTTTTTTTTTTTACAAAAATTGTACAAATTTCCCGCCCGGGCTCTCTTGCTGAAATCATAGGAAAACCATAGGAATCTTAAGAATTCGGTCAAATCCAGCGATTTCACGTCATCGCGCGGTGCACTCGCGATGCTCTGTCATGCACCCAGGCCGCGAATCCTGTGCAAAAAAATACCACAAAGAGCACACTCGCGCGTTCATGTCAGAATCCTACCGAACACCGTGTGTTTGCAAGCATTTCAACATAAAAACATCAAAAACCCAATGCTTTTTCACAAAAATGCTTTGGGGTGTCCTGTCAGACCGTCGGGCTTCCTCCGGCCACCTCTGGCTTCCTGCGGTGTACCGGGCCATTCTCGACTCGTCTGGCAATGCGTGCGCGGCATTCAACACGCGCTCGCCAGTTCCCGTCGGCAACCGCCATCGCGGCCGCATCAGCTGTACCAAACCGGCTGGCCGGTGTGACTTCGGCCCCCAGTTGTGCCAGCTTTGCTTCTTATGTTGTGGGAGGGCGGGTGGGACTGGGCATGCCATGCTTGACTCGCTCGAGCTGGCTAGCTTGACTCCTACTCCTACTCCTACTCCTACTCCTACTCCTTATTCCTTATTAGAATATACTCCTACTCCCCCCTCAGGCCGGCAGATAGGGGCCGCATCCGGGTGGTCCCATCCTAACCTGTAAAAAAACAATACAAAATCAACATGTTTCTTATTTTTTCTCTCGACATGGACGTCCTGTCGTCCACGGCGATAATCCATTGCAAAAAAAACCACAAAGAGCACACGCGCGCGTTCATGTCAGAATCCTACCGAACACCGTGTGTTTGCAAGCATTTCAACATAAAAACATCAAAAACCCAATGCTTTTTTCACAAAAAGTGTACAAATTTCCCGCCCGGGCTCTCTTGCTGAAATCATAGGAAAACCATAGGAATCTTAAGAATTCTGTCAAATCCAGCGATTTCGCGTCATCGCGCGGTGCACTCGCGATGCTCTGTCATGCACCCAGGCCGCGAATCCTGTGCAAAAAAATACCACAAAGAGCACACTCGCGCGTTCATGTCAGAATCCTACCGAACGCCGTGTGTTTGCAAGCATTTCAACATAAAAACATCAAAAACCCAATGTTTTTCACAAAAATTGTACAAATTTCCCGCTCGGGCTCTCTTGCTGAAATCATAGGAAAACCATAGGAATCTTAAGAATTCTGTCAAATCCAGCGATTTCACGTCATCGCGCGGTGCACTCGCGATGCTCTGTCATGCACCCAGGCCGCGAATCCTGTGCAAAAAAATACAACAAAGAGCACACTCGCGCGTTCATGTCAGAATCCTACCGAACACCGTGTGTTTGCAAGCATTTCAACATAAAAACATCAAAAAACCCAATGCTTTTTCACAAAAATGCTTTGGGGTGTCCTGTCAGACCGTCGGGCTTCCTCCGGCCACCTCTGGCTTCCTGCGGTGTACCGGGCCATTCTCGACTCGTCTGGCAATGCGTGCGCGGCATTCAACACGCGATCGCCAGTTCCCGTCGGCAACCGCCATCGCGGCCGCATCAGCTGTACCAAACCGGCTGGCTGGTGTGACTTCGGCCCCCAGTTGTGCCAGCTTTGCTTCTTATGTTGTGGGAGGGCGGGTGGGACTGGGCATGCCATGCTTGACTCGCTCGAGCTGGCTAGCTTGACTCCTACTCCTACTCCTACTCCTACTCCTACTCCTACTCCTACTCCTACTCCTACTCCTACTCCTACTCCTACTCCTACGCCTACGCCTACGCCTACTCCTACTCCTACTCCTACTCCTACTCCTACTCCTACTCCTACTCCTACTCCTACTCCTACTACTACTACTACTACTACTACTACTACTACTACTACTACTACTACTACTACTACTACTACTACTACTACTACTACTACTACCACCACGACTACAACTACGACTACGACTCCGACTACGACTACGACTACGACTACGACGACTACGACTACGACTACGACTGCTACTACTACTACTACTACTACTACTACTACTACTACTACTACTACTACTACTACTACTACTACTACGACTGCTGCTGCTGCTACTACTACTACTATTACTATACTACGACTACGACTACGGCTACTAATACTACTACTACTACTACTACGACTACTACTTGACTACTTACTATCACTACTACTACTACTACTACTAATCACTTACTACCTTACTATACTACTACTACTACTAATACGTCTACTACTTTAACACACTACCACCACTATACTACTACTACTACTTACTACTACTATACTACTACTTGTACTACTACTACTACTACTACTACTACTCTCCAGTATCATTTCTTCTCAACGGAACGACACTACTTACATACTATTCCCCCCTCCCCTACTACTACTACTACTACTACTACTACTACTACTACTAATACAATACTAATCCTAATACTACTTACTACCTGGTGCTCAACCTTTTCCGCCTCCTCCCCCTCCTCCTCCTCTCCTCTCCCTCCCCTCCTCCTCCTCCTCCACCCTCCCCATCCCTCCCTCCTCCTCCTCCTCCTCCTCCTCCCCCCTGTCCTGCTCGTCCTCCTTCGGCAGGGAGCCTGGCGGGGCAGCGAGAGAGGGCGGGCCTTCTCAGAAGGCTCGGGAGGCCTCGGGCCTTCTGGAAAATGCCCGGAGCTTTCCCCTCAGAAGGCGCGAGGGCTTGTGAGAAGGCCCGCTGCCTTCTCAGAAGGCCTCTTCCCTCTGACTTCCCCCCCGGCCTCGCCGCCGATTGAAATGAACAAGGACAAGGCACATGTTGACATAGTTTCTCGGAAGTCCGCGCAGCCCTCTGAGAAATTATGTTCATGCCGTTGTTTGCTCGTCGGTTCTCGCTAAGCCCCCCGATCTAAAGGACAATCAAGCCCACACGGATGCTGTGTGTTGTGTGTCACGCGCAGGTAGCTTCCGCACTCCAGGGGCTCTTCAGCCTACGGGGCACTGCACAGAAGCATCGAATGGAGGCCACTTGCACCAAAAGGTCCCAGGCCTGGATCGGGTCTCCGATGGCTGGTCTCGTTTTCTCACCAGGCCTAGATCGGGTCACCGATGGCCAGTTGTCTACGGTCAGTTGCATCGCGTGTCGCGACGGCGGCCCCGGCGACGCGCTATGCCCTGCAAGCGGATAGCGTGTCGCTCTGCTTCGCAGGGCTGGATGCTGGGAAAGGCTCGGGACGTTGACGCTCTGGGACGAGGATGTGGATAATGTGTCGCGCCGAAGCGTAAGGGGTCAAAACCGGCGGAGCGACACGGTATCCAAACTTGCCCGACCGTATCTTACCTTCTCAGTGAGCTCCTTCACAGTCCGCGCCGCCTCTTCTCGGGCAAGCGCTTCGCGCCTCCTCTGCTCGGAGCTCCTCTCCTCTCGCCTCTTCTCTTTTTTTTCTGAAGGGGGCTAGCGCAGACGGGGTTGGGCCGACCCGCCTGCGTTAACCCCTCTTCTCCAAAGGACAGAAAAAATGGTTCAATGCGGAGGGCTGGCGACCCAACCCCCTCTGCCCCCAACTTGGCGGCGAGCCCAAGGGGGACGTGAGAGTAGGCAGGCCTTCTCAGAAGGCGGCGGGGTTTCCGTGTCCTCGTGGAAGGCTTTGGACATTTCTCACAAGGCCAAGTGCCTTCCGAGCCTTCTGAAAAGGCCCGCCCCCCTCACTTCCCCGCCAGGCTCGCCGCCGACTAACCCCCGTTGGAGCCCTCCGGCCTTGCCACCAAGGGGACATGGGTCCTTGTGGAAGTGCGTCCCGGACCCCAAGGGGGCTTCTTCATGGGAGGCCCCTGCCAACGACAACTGAAGGGGCTGTGTCCCTTCCTGTTGGCGTTGCAAAGATAGCGTGCGACATCGATCTCCGAAAACGCACGCTATCCCTGTGAGGCGATCCCCCCGCAAAGGCCCCTTCTGCGCACGCCATCCCGCTGCGAGGGCCTCGTCGTTGCACGCTATCCCCACGGTGGGGGATAGCGTGTACAAAGCGGCTAGCGGCGCCACATCACACGCTATCTTCGCGAGGCCAGTGTACCCCCAGGGGTGAAGACGACCTCTCGAGGGGGTGCCAAGCCGATGGGCCCCCGCCAGGGCGGGGGGCAGAGACCGCAGCTCGCGGCTCGCCCTGTTGCGGACGACCTCCAGGGAGACAGGGGGGGGAGGGGATTGGGGAGTTGCTTAATGGGTAGGGGGGGGGGCGATACATTGGGGGGTGATGAAAGGTGCACCGCTTATGCCCTACAGGGGCCCTCAAGGGCCCCCTGGGGGCTCAACAGGGGTACGTCAGAAACACGTTCCCCCCCTCCCCTCATGTATCGCCCCCCGATCACGTAGCGCCCGAGAGGGGGAAGGGAGGACTGCCCCGGAGGGCCCTGCAGAGGCCGAGGCCGGCGAAACGCCTACAGTCGACACAAGACCCTTCCGAGGACCACATCGCCATGAGAGTGTACGAAGGCACGTGCCGCGAGGCACATGACACGAGGGTACCCTTGAGCTGGCAGGGTCGACCTACGAATCCGGGCCGACTGTACAGTACCCCTTTCCACCAGAGTCAGGGGGTGGCCCCCCAAAAAACCAGCTGGCAAAACGCCGTTCGAGGAAAACGACGGGGCCCAGACCCGGCGGGCGCAGGTCCGCAAAGAGTGCGGCCGCAACGCTCCTATCGAGAACTAGGGAAGGCAGTTCGCCAATCGATCTGGCAGGGAGTGGATCCTATGTAAACTTCCCATACTTTCTAAACCAGGTAGGGGAAGAAACAACTAAATGAACATAAACGGTCGATGGTCCGAGCGGATTTCTTGGATTCTTGGATCTGCGTTGGACCCCCCTCCCTGGCGCGCGGAGCGCGCCAGAGGTGGCGCAGGAGGCGTCTCCAGGGGGCTCCAGCGCCTGTCCGAAATCCACGCGGAGCCCCGAAATTTCATGGCATATTTCTTCGAATTTGACAAACCAGGGAGCGACGCTCCCATGCGCACCAAGCGAACCCAGATTCGTGCGAAGACCATCCTGCAACAAGCGAGCCCGCGTACGAGACCTTGGTTGATGTAGCACTGGCGACGAAGCGTGCTTAGATGGGGTCCGAGTGGATAGGCGCGAGCCGCACCACCGATTAATTCGGCGATGTATCGGCGATGCGGCACGATCCTCCGACCCCATCTGAGAGGCCTAGATCTTACGAGGATGGGAGGACGAAAAGGACGAGAACTGACGGAGGGGCGAGCCGCGCATGGAGGAACAAGCAACGACACAAAAATAAACTTTCGGAGATCCGCGTGGACATCTTGGATAAACGTCAGATCTTTCAGCATCGACCCGTTCCGGGTCGCCAGCGGCGTGGTCAGGTTGAACGCCGGCGGCGGGGTCGCCGCCGGTCGAAGCGAGGCGAAACCTATCGTAGTAGTAGTAGTAGTAGTAGTAGTAGTAGTAGTAGTAGTAGTAGTAGTAGTAGTAGTAGTAGTAGTAGTAGTAGTAGTAGTAGTAGTAGTAGTAGTAGTAGTAGTAGTAGTAGTAGTAGTAGTAGTAGTAGTAGTAGTAGTAGTAGTAGTAGTAGTAGTAGTAGTAGTAGTAGTAGTAGTAGTAGTAGTAGTAGTAGTAGTAGTAGGAGGAGGAGGAGGAGGAGGAGGAGGAGGAGGAGGGGGAGGACCACAGGCAATAGCTGGCGGGTGCCTTGTGTGACTGGCTCCAACTCGCGGACGCCTGGAGGCCCCCGCTTCTTGTCAGAGCTGGTAGGGCATTTGGGCCGAGCCTAGCAACCTCATGGGCACCCTGTCGCCATCCCCACCGACTGGTGGAAGAAAGGATGGGGCCCCCCAGGAATTTTTTTCGACGTGCCCGAGTCCGCCTTCAAACCGCGATTGGCGCGGCGGAGAGCTGTGTGCTTGAAGGGCGAGGGTGAAGAGGGCAGACGGAGGGGAAAGCCATCCAGCTCTATCAGCTTCCAAGCTTACCACCAGCTCTTCCCCCCCGAAGAGGAGGGACGAACCGCTGGTCCACGCGACGCGGACCCCCTGTAGGAGGAGTGGGAGGAGGACACGAATGCAACAGCCTTGCGGCTCATGTTTGGCTAATGTAAAAAAACGAGGAAGGTGAGGAGGAAAAGGGGGAGGACGAGGAGGAAGAGGAGGAGTGAACTCGGCTTCGGAGGGTGAAGAGGAGGAAGAGGAGGGGGGCAGCTCCTCCATCAGCGGCAACAGAGGGCCGCGCCTCAGGAAGCACTATGTGGTTCTTGCGGGGGCGCCTGGGCGGGCACGGATCCCGTTGGACCTGCCCGAAGAGACCAGCAAGAGGCGCCTCCCTTCTGGTCAGCTGAGCGATACGAGCTTTGACACAGCAAAATATAGTGTAAGACGTGCAGCAACGGTGCTTCAGATGGTGGTAAGAACTAAAAACGAAATCGGAATACAAAACAACACTAACAAACGCGTCATCGGGAATCGGGAAACGCCGATACAACTGAATTTCCTGGGTCCCGTCACTATACACGAAGGCGGAGGGGAGCAGGGGGAGGAAGAGGCCAAGATCGGAAAAGGGGGGGGCAGTCGAGGATATGCTTCAGAGAGTCTCGAGAGGCACAACCACAGGCTATACAATTGTTGGTGGCTCCCTTGAACCTGCCGCTACAGGCCCAACTATTACGCAGGGTGTTTAAAAGTACAGAAAGCACGCACGAGGGAACCTTATCGGCAATCCTCCAAAAAGCAAGCCTCAGATTTTGGAGCTCAGAATTGCCGAACGCGGGATTCAGTTTAGCAGCTCGACGACCAAGCTTCTCGAACGGGGATTGTGCAAACACGTAGGTCAAATATTTGTCCATCTCGCGCTGGATGCACGGAACTTCGCTGGGGGCCTCGGGGAGGGCAAGCAATGACCGATAATTGTCATGCAAGCTTTTGTGGCGTTTCCCTGCCGCGCCGGGTGGTTCTCCCACGAAATGCAGCACTCGTCGCCCCCTGCGAAACTGAAGAGGAGCTCCTCGGCCTCCCCGAAGGCCTTCAGCCGCTCAGCAACACGAAACCGCGCAGCCTGACTTCGCTGGCGAATTTGGGCAGCCTGCACAGGAAAGCCCAACGACTTCAATTTCTGGAGGTCGATGGACGGGATAGCATTGAAAGGGCCCCGACAGATCACCTGAATAATACTCTCCTCCTCCTTCAGAACCTCGAGCGTGGGGGAATACAGTTGGGAAACGAAACTCAAGACCGAGACGCAAAGCATACTGTAGTGCGAGATTGATTTGGCGAGACCTAAATCCAGCCCCTGGGCCACGCGAGCCCTCTCGCAGAACTTGTGCAATGGAAGCCTCCAGCTTTCTCCTCGACCACCGCGTCCGAGCACTATCCCAATATATCTAGCATAGGACGGTCTTACGAATGTGGATGTGCAAACCAAGCGCCTTGCCTGCAAGAACCCAAACGTCGATCGCGATCGGGAAAGCAGCACTCACGTCACAACTGCCAAGCCCACAATCGTCGGCAAAAGCTCCAACCTCGCGCATCGGAGGTGGTAGTTTGTTAGCAAGCATTCTGATGATCGGGTCGTAGGCCAGGGCGAACAGGGGCCCCGACATATGGCAGCCTTGTTTCATTCCTCGAGCCAGAACGAATCCGTGAGAGCGGTTGCCGCGAAACGAGACAACTATAAACGCATTCCGATACATGGCCAGGATCGCACTTCTGAAGTTCCCCGGGAAGCTTATGTTGACAATGGTAAACATAAGGGCGGAGTGGATCAAACTCGGGAGGGCTGCCTTAATGTCGAAAAAGATGCACCCGCTCTTGTGCAAATTCTCCTGGACCAGCCAGTGAAGACATTTGGCTTCAAGATCGAGAATGTTCCCTGGCATTTGTCTCCCACGGACAAATCCCTGCTGCTGGTGATGCACGACCCTTTGGAAAACGAAGCCGAGGGAGATGTTTTGAGCAGCTGAGACAATCTTGTTGTCAGTGTCCGAGAGTGATGTCGGCCGTGTCTTCTCAGTTGGTCTCACTGCGAAATTGGCGTCAGCAGACTCCTCGCCCGTCGCAAGAAAAAACTGCCATCGCGTCGTTGAAGTTGGGTGGGGTGGAGCCAGCTTAGAGCATGTGGAAGTAGAGCGAGTAGAGGGTCTTCTGGGCAGTCTCTCCTGCGCGTGCCCATCCAGAAAAAGGGATGCCGCCGGGCCCAGGTGCACTGTCGGGAATTCTCTCCACCATGTCCAAACATTGCGGAAACTCAAGTTCTCATTGGATGTCTGGGAGACCTGCTGGATATATGGCTCGGAACACGCAAGCGCATCGCGAGAAACATCCACGGCTTCGCGCACCTGGCCCCAGTGCCTGGCAAGCTCGCGGCAGGACGCGTCCGCATCCATCAAGGAGTTGCCCGTCGGGTCCGAGACCGCTCCGCGCCCGTGCTTGCGGTTCTTCGATTGTTAGACACTCGTTTACGCGTGCAGTGTGTTGCTTTGTCCCTGCTTCTTACTGTCGGGCATGTTCCCATTCTGCCTAACCTCCTCCATCTCTTCGTCCAGAACCTGGTTTTGCAAACCTCCCAGGAAAGCATGCAACTGCTGGTGTTGCGATAAACGGCAATCCTCGATGCTGAAGTTGCCCACCAGCTGGGGGTAGGCCTTGAGAGCCCGATGGAGGACCATTGGGTTCCAAGATCGCACAGCCCGCAGGGCCGCCAGAGCCCAGGATAACCTGCTCGCCAGGGATACAGCCCCCAAATCCTCAAGATCCTTTTTGAGCGCCTTCGCTGCACCGATGATGCAGTCGCGGACCTCAGCCACGGCAACACAAGGGTCACCCGAGAGCTCGCCAGCGCCTTCGAGGGTGCTCGAGGCCATTTCGGGCAACCCGGGGTGCTTGGTGACCCATGTTGGGATCCTGCCAGGGCCACTGGTGGAGGGCAGGAGAGACAAGACAACTGGAATATGATCAGCAAGTTCGTGAAGGCCCGCAGGCGAACCAATGGCTTTGGAAGCCGGATGAAGAACGCAAAGGTCGGCAGCAAAAATGTTGACGTAAATTCTGTCTAGTCGGGACAGCGACGAAACGCGCTTCTTGTCTCCACTCCAGCTTTCCACGCGGTGCGTGAAGGACGCCTGCTCCACCTCTCCAAGGTGGTGAACTAATCTATCGAACTCAGTGGCAGTCGACTGCCCGCTGCTGACAAAGGGCCCGTGGACGTGGTGCGAGCCTTCACCTCGCGAATGGAAGTTGTAATCGCCTAGCACGATCTGTGTCGCGTTGCAGGCAGGGAGCAGGGCACGACGCATCCTCCGCAGCTGGTGCTGCTTCACCACAGGCTGATGAGCATGATCTACATATAGATTGACGATTTGCAGACATGATTCTTCCCCTGTGAAGCATGAGACTGTGTATGCGACTGTCTTCAATCATACCATGTACAGCGTGCGTAAATTGAGCTTGAAGCTCAGGGTTGACCATACTTAGACAACATCAAGAAGAAGTAGAGCCCAGAAACGAACCGACACCAAAAGGTCGTGCAACTTCTTTGCAAAGGTATTCGAGGTGCTGCTCCGAACCTCTGGCCTCCTGACTGCAGACTACGTCATATCTGGAGCACATTTGGATAACCTTGTTATATTTAGCTCTGTGGGGGGCCTGGGGGGCGATGGTGGCGCCGAACAGAGATCTGACGTTCCACGAACAGATCGAGAATGGCTGGTTCGGCACGAACGGCTCGTGCGAGGCAAAAGAAGACGAGGGCGACTTCGACGATCGCACGGGCCCCTGAGACCTCGAACCGCCGGCGCCAGAAGACAAGGAACACGACGTGCTCGACGAGGTGCTGCCAGAAACCGAACCAGGAGAGCATGAAGTAGAAGATGAAGTGGCACCCGTTGCAGAAGTCGCGATAACATTATTATGTGGATTGTCCGTCCGTTGGTCGTGAATGATCAAGGCTTGCGACGAGAGCGTAGGCGTAGAGGAAGAACTCGCCGTCATAATGCTCGGAGCGACAACTTTGTGCCCTCGCTGCAACACGGCACCCGGAGACTCACCAGAGTCGATCCCAGCCGAGGCGGAGATCTCCCCATCCCCGGCGATGAGGGATAGCCCATTCGAAGACCGAGCCAGCAAATGAATTTCCTAGCGGAGCAGAATGACAGCCTTCATGCCGTCAGCCTTGGCCTTGTCGATGCCGTAGATCGCTGAATTCTCGTAATCGGGGGCGACCTCGAACTGGTTCTGCTCCGGCTCCTTGATGAGGAACAAAATGCTGCACTCATCGTTGTCCACCATAAACAAAATACCTTTGAAGCCCTGGCTGCCGATGCGCACCCCGTTCTTCCAAAGATTCTGCTCGCGCAAGTGGTCCGACGCGCGAGTCCGCAGCAGTCCGAATGCTTTGTCGCGTCGCCTGACCGAGAAGGGCGCGTCCAGCCTCGCTCGCATCTGCGCGACTTTATTGTCCTTTGGGCCCGTCCAGATCACGGCCTTGGCCCTCGCCTGGTCGACGAAGTCGCGAGCGCATAGAGATGTCTCAAACTCGAGGCTGAAGGGCGAGTTCAGGTTGTGAGCGCGGGTGGTGTACGCGACCGCGGCAGGGATCAGCCCCTGCGGCTTGATTGCATCGTCGAAGGCGAGCGTCTTTCAGGCCAGCAGCGGGCGTGGAAAGCCTCCAATCCACACCTAGCACGGGTTGCTCTCTGGCACCTTCTCGCTGTCGCTGGCCTCAGCGACGCGGCTCCTTTTCGCGCCAATCCCCCACGCAGAGCTTCTCGACGAGCCCCCGCTGGCAGTCGATCGCCCGTCTGAAGAGGCGAGCCCACTCAACGTGTTAGCCGTGTCTTGGGTCTGCCGCTGCAGCTGCTTGATGACGTCGGCCTCTCCGAGGTGGTGCAGCGCGGACGCGGCGGCGTTCGTGGAGTTCTCCATCTCCTGCGCGCGATCGTCGATGGCGTCCTTCATCCCCTTGACTTCAGCCATCTGCATCTCGATGCCGTTGATCTTGGCCCCAGAGGCCGCTGATCCCTTCCAAAATCTGGGCAAGCGTGGCTCCGCCGGCTTTCGCGGCAGGCATGGCGGCGGCGCCCAGGGGCTGAACCCCGCCGTTGCAGCGTCGAGGCGCGACCGCCTGTGCTCGCGCAAAGGTATGATCCGTGAAGAGAGCTGCCCACTCAAGTCTGGCCTGGCCAGAATTCGAGCCAAAATGGCAACGGAGGGCGAAGGGGGGGGCGAGGAGGAGGGGGGGGGGGGCGGGAGAGCGAGAGGGATACCACACAGCACATAGTCCGCCCCCCCCCCCCCCCCCCCCCCCCCCCCCACTAGTAACAAGAGCAGCCCTGCCTCCATACCTCTCTTTTTTCCACGCGGACCGATGCTGCAACGACCTTCAGCAGCACTCGGAGTACAACCACGTCACAAAGAAACACACGTGCATCAGCAATGGCTACGACCCTGACCCGACACTTGCCTTAGCAGTGCCGAAGGTCACTGACACCTGGACGCAGCGCAACATCCAAGGGCAAGTCGCAGCCATCCTTGCTAGACCACCCAACGACGCATGGACAGCACCTACGACACATTGAACAACTGCTGAGCTATGGGGGGGGGCACGCCTAGTCAATCACAAGAGCAGCTTCTGCGTGCAAGACTTTCGAACAGACGAGTGCAACATTTGCGCATTATCATACACGTGACCGACTGCACGAAGACTCATGCCATTTCGCTTGCCAAACAGCCTGGCTGGCATGCAAGCGCAAGAGCACCCAACATACGGTGCACCCCTCAACTTCGACAACTCGCATCACGCTCGCAAGTCTTCGGATTCGACCAATGCGCCCTGGGCAAGCCGACAAAAACACCGACAAGAGCATTGACGCTGCACCTTCCCGCAATGGTTACATATGTCTCCTCAAGACACAACAGAAGCATACGCCTTTGTCTATCGCGCAACCCATCGGCACTACTACCACCTAAGGCAACATACAAGCTACCAACGGACCTGTGCAAGCTCTGCACGGCTAACATCGCCCCAGTTCGCACGCACTATGCAGCAGCTACACAACATCGCGACCTCACACGGTGCACCCCTTTAGACCCGTACTTAGACCAGCACTTTCCAGCTCGACCCGCGCGCGCTAAATGAGCCGACGGACCTCTCAACCACGAGGCAATACTGAGCTCGCACGTAGTATCATGCTCACCATCAGAAAGCTACGCATGCCCAATCCCTACGCCCAATGGACGTCCCAGCGCAAGCCATCGCGCGCATGGCTGCCAGCAGCACGTCACGTCTGCATCGACCACCACATCATGCACTGTTAACGGTATTCAACAACCAAATGATGCCATTCGCATGCCTCATACCCGGTCTGTGAATCCTCTGGGGCACACCTCGGAGAGAGGCCCAGAAGGGCATGTCTATTTTACTTGTCTTTTTCTCTTGCAGCTCTGGCACCCTTTACTGTCCGAACCGAAGAGCGCGTCATTGACCATTTCAAGTATCCTGCACGACTACAACCCAGAAAAAAGCTCGCGCCTTAACCATAATTTGATAGCCACTCGCCTGGACGAACGCAGGGTGAGCTTGTCGAGTTGCTATTCGCCAGCGCAGCGATCTACGACGCGGCACTTTGCACTACGCCGGCACCGACGTGAATGCCAAATCCTACGCCAACAATGTATGTATGTCCAAGGCTACCGCCTACGATGTACGTGGCCCCAATTTGACTGATCAATTCTTTACTGGTGCCGAAATGGAGTTTTGGTCACCTCGGCAAAACAGGGTTCAAAAACCAGCCGAGGTGGCAAGCATGTTCGATCGATTTTGATTGTGTGCGTTACGTGTCGTTGCTGTTGAGTTTCTGTGCACCTACATGGCGGTCTACAACGTTCGCGCAGCACTGCGACGTCTGCGCTATCACTACGACACAGTGTGATTGTCTCTGTGAGAGTTGTACTCAAGATGTTCGTTCGCAATAAATTGATCGATCAGATGCTGTCACCCGCTTGTAAGAATGCAAGATGAGGTCCGACAAGCCGCCCCATGAGCCCTGCGGGGCATGCCCCTGGGAGGGGCGCGAGGCGGTTCTGGCCTGCTTACGTGGGCACGCAGCTTCACCAGCCACCACCAGCACCAAGACAAGACGACTTGACCCATCAAGCAAGCCCACCAGCATCACCTAGTACCACGATGCAAACATCCAACCGACCGACCCTACCCATCTACATTGTCGATCTACCAGCAGACCACCAGCCCCGCGCACTTTGGCCAGGCTGGCCAGCCCCAAGCCTGGCATGGGAGCTCACAGCGCACGCCTCGGGGAGCGGTTAAAGGGTCACGACAGTTGCGTTGCTTATACCTTTTCTTCTTTTCTTTTGTTCTGAAGCCTAGGCGTAGCATGCTCGAGATGGAAGATCAGCGACGCACGCAATACCGATCGCGCGCAGATCTACAACATCGATTTGGCAGCACTACCCCCACTGCGCAACACCTCCCGAGGGCCAAATCATACCATCGCCGCTGATTCCGCCGCAACAACTACTGCTCAAAAGCAAATGCCGGCTCAACTCTTACGAGGCTTACGTATCGCAACTTTCGCCGTCGTGCACGCCGGCGCTACTCGGCACTACGCATACGCAGTGCTGCCCGACATCACAGGATGGACGCTTTGGGGTGCACATCGCCGACAAAGGCGACGCACTGCGACTTCTGGACCGACACCATGGACATGTACATGACACGCTCCGTCAAGAGCTTAGACCAGATCACACATGCTAGCAAATGCGTACTTGAATCAAAATACCGCACTTCCAAACGCTACGCCGACGACGGAGGCGATAGCCAGCCACTACTACTCTCCAACAACAGGAGAATGACATAAAACAGACTATTGCAACACACAGCTACGCCCACTTCAAAATACGACCCAGCAACAGCCACATCAGTACGTGGCTGAATACAGCGCAACAAGCAGGACTCGGTGATGAACGACGAGGTCGACAAGAGTTTCGTGTAAAGTTCAATTTGGCTTGGCCACGGGTACTTACCAGCCCCTGCAACCGAAGTTTAGGCATGTACTACACATAGCTGTCGCATCGCGAGCGCCTCCTTTCCCGAGATCAACAACAACTACTTCCAAATGCTACGCCAACGGCGTGGCGAAATACTACGGCAACGGAAGCAATTTCACCAGCATGCAGGCATTGCAAACAGTGCTCCGCCCATACGATCCACCATACTTCCGACTCCGACCACTCCAACGACGTCGCGACGGCCAACCTTTCGCGCCAAGGCAAGAGATACAAGGCGACGACATCCAGCGCCAGAAGATCATTGCGAGTCCCTGGGACGAGCTAACCGACGACATTAACAAACAACGAGTGTGACTTAAACGATGACGCTACAATAGTGATGGCACCGAGAAAGACCTCAAGGAGACGCTATACAATATCTACAATCTGCAAAACAACAAGCGCTACGACTTCGCAAAGTACGAAAACAATGGCGTACACTCACGGCGCCAAGACACGACCAACAGCCGATTCACTTGCCCACCAACCAACAACAGCAACAACATTGCAACCTGCTCAGAGATACTCTCATTGACCAACTTACCAGCCGACTTAGTGCACATCTAGGGCAGCAGCACTCCACCCACTATGGGCCATAATGACCGCTGGCGCGTCACGCAGACACATCGCACCACCACCGACCCATGAGAAGCTTCAATACGTCGATGTACACCCAGTACCTGACTACACCAGATAGAGGCTCAATCAATGGACAGGCGCAGTAAGACAGACGCCACCACCAACGAAGAAAAAAACATGCCACCGACCCAAATTGAGCTACTAGCATACATCCCAGCAAACCCAAAACGGCAACCTAGAATAAGCGAACCCCCACCTACGGCCATCACGACGGTTCACCTTCACCACCGAGGAATTCCGGCCATACTGTCAAGGCAAACGACCAGCCCCATGATTGTCTTGCACATGCCACACCCGATGGGAGACACCTTCAATTACGCGCCACCCAGAAGAATCGGAGGATTCCGCACCGACATCGGCCACGACCACATAGCTATCACGAGATGCTGGCTGTATTGCGAGCACTACGTCAAGTAGAGCAAGCAGAAGGCGACCACCACGACATGTTACGGAAGCGCCACGCAGGTCACGACCCCCCAAGCCAGCTAGCCGACTACACTACCGCACATCGACTGTCGACCACCAAAGACACCAGGGCCAATCTCAGCAACCAGCGCCATCACCACCACCAGCCCAACCGCCCAATCCCAAACTGCCAGCACCACCGCCCCATCCCAAAGCGTCTCCACGCATAACCCAAGCGCCATCACCAGCCACCACCACGAGCCCATGGCGCTCAGCCGACTGCAACAGCGCAAGGCCATCATCATCCGCCCCTCTGACAGCACCCAAATACACCAACACCCACCGATGACCCCTGGCACGACAACGACCGCGGCAGCGACTACGACAGCGAAGGGGGAACGCCATTCACGCTCACATCGATGTAACCAGATCCAAAACATGACATGCACTGCCCACATGGATGGACAGCATACTGCGCCATGGAAGACGGCAGCTTCCATTGCGCGGTCTACTACAATGAGCGGGACAATACCTACACGTGCCGGTTCCTCAACGATCCCCTCCTGCTCGACACATGGCATTGGCACAAATGCTCTGACAATTTCAACAGCGAATGATCCGTCAGCGTCGATTACACATGCGCGCTTCCGCATCCACCGCTACGACCTGACCCACAACCACGTCTACTGTCGCACTTCACGGAGCCCCCAGCCGCGCCAACATGATGATAAATTTTCAGGAGTGCGACGCACATTGGCCACTAGCTACCACCAACGCATCCGCGCTTCAAACAGGCGCCCAGAATGATAATTGGCGGCTCGTTAGAAGACGTGCAGGACAAGTTCAACATTGGCCGCGACTTCCGCATCGATGCGTCACTAGCCAACCAGCATATCAACGACAAGCTCTCACGGTACGAAGCAACACCCAACGCCAGAGCCACTGCGGCAATTGTCAATAGTTCCACAATAGCATTACACTTTCGTGAATGGATGCTACGAGCCGTCAACGCAGCACAAATCGGACAGCACGAGCAGCGCTTCTATTTCACGTTCTTACATCAGCAGTGGATTCAAGCACGCCAAACGTACACGCACAACACCAAATTGACCAACTAGCTTCACCAGCTGAAGCAAGGACACACGTACGCAATCAGACCCTACGGCTCCAACTACGGACCGGAACGTCCGTCCCAATCCGCAACGCCCACCACGACCTAGGCTCAGGATACCGCCAGTCGGCCCACCGCCTGGCACATCGGCGGCCAAGTTCGGATGGCAATCCGACGTTCCATTTACAGAACGACAACCTCAGGCTCACGCAACCATTGCAGCCTACTTCCCACGAGAAGCATCACCGCCTATGAAATATGCCAAGCGAGATCGACTCCAATACCCACAGGTGACGACACCTACAGCATCAACAGTTACGATGAGCCAGCACCGACGGAATACCTTCACACGATTCGAGCACACCAGCAGCAATACGAGCAGCATCCCGCAGACCCCAAGACGTTTTGCTACCACGCAAAGAAAGCACCATCGACCGGCGAGCCCAAGTACCAGTCTGCGCCGCCTCATACCCTATTTGGGAGCCTTACGGGGTAGACCTGGGGAGAGGCACAGGAACCGCAGTGACATCGACAAGCGTAAGTACTGAACCCGCGTGCCTCCTCACCCACACGTGCATACATTATAGTACTGGGTCAATGTGCACGCCCCCCATGCCCCGCCCGCGCGCAGAAAAATGCACAAACGATATCCTGCAGCCAGCAGCCGATTCTTGCTTTAACTCCCCAGCATTGCTCACAGCACCCACGCCCTACATTGCAGTTGCCCTCTCCAACGCACGTTGCCTCTCAACTGTAACCTTTCATGTTCTTCTTGTCTGCCTACCTCTGCTTCTCTCATGGCGCACTGCCTCTCTGCAATCGCAGCCGTATGTAAGACGTCGCCAGTGGGCCAAGTTCGCGCACTTCTGCGGAGATTGGGGCGAGTATCTAGGTGGGGGCTTGGGGAACTTATCAGATCCACCCCTGTTTGCAGGGGGATGGCCCCGCAGCGACTGTAGCTGTCGATGTATGCCATACGCACTGAAGACTTACATGATTAGATGCTTGTGCTAGCCAGCGCTTTGCAGTGGCCTGTTGGTTCTCGACAGGGGGTGGGCCGACATGTCCCCCCACTGGAGACCGACGAGCAGCGCTGACATAGACTGACGACATATGCAGCCCACCATTGCAGCGCCAGCCTGAGCACATCGTCGCGCCCAAGTCCAAGCTCACATTCAGCCGCTGGGCAAGCCGCGACAGCTGAGCCAGCCTACAAAAAGGCGCTGATACAAACTTTAGCACGGCACTCACGCTGACGTTTTGCTTGCCATCCTTGCACTTGAGGGCGGCGGCGGGAGGGTGGATTATTATGGGGGTGGGGGATTGGGGAAAATATAGGCACTTCGGCAGAAGGGGGGCATGTTGCTCTCTACCGTGGTCTGTCGCGTTGCGTTTCATCCTCTTCCTTTCTCCCCGCTCACTGCAGCCCTTCTACAGTGCTTGCTCTGCGCGCAACTTAGCTTGACAACTAAACATCCCACGCGTTGACCAGCACCGTCTGGGACAGCCTAGGCTACAATTCAAGCCCAGCCAATAGAAACGCGAGATTCCCCATCACCAGATTCAGTCGCATCCTCACTACTGTACTGTACTGCGTTGACGGCTCGTTAGAAGACGTGCAGGACAAGTGCAAAATTGGCCACGACTTCCGCATCGATGTGGAACTAGCCAACCAGTGTACCAACGACAAGCTCTCACGATACGAAGCAACACCCAACACCAGAGCCACTACGGCAATTGTCCATAGTTTCACAGTAGCACTACACTTTCGTGAATGGATGCTACGAGCCGTCAACGCAGCACAAATCGGACAGCACGAGCAGCGCTTCTACTTCACGTTCTTACATCAGCAGTGGATTCAAGCACGCCAAACGCACACACACAACACCAAGATAACCAACTAGCTTCACCAGCTGAAGCAAAGCACACGTACGCAAGCAGACCCTACGGCTCCAACTACGGACCAGAACGTCCGTCCCAATCCGCAACACCGACCACATCCCGCAACACCCACCACGACCTAAGCTCAGGATACCGCCAGTCGGCCCACCGCCTGGCACATCGGCGGCCAAGTTCGGATGGCAATCCGACGTTCCATTTACAGAACGAAAACCTCAGGTTCACGCAACCATTGCAGCCTACTTCCCACGAGAAACATCACCGCCTATGAAATATGGCCAAACGAGGTCGACTCCAATACCCACAGGTGACGACACCTACAGGATGAACAGTTACGATAAGCCAGCACCGACGGGATACCTTCACACGATTCGAGCACACCAGCAGCAATACGAGCAGTATCCCGCAGACCCCAAGACGTTTTGCTACCATACAAAGAAAGCACCATCGACCGGCGAGCCCAAGTACCAGTCTGCGCCGTGGTAGCCACAGCCTCATACCCTATTTGGGAGCCTTACGGGGTAGACCTGGGGAGAAGCACAGGAACCACAGTGACATCGACAAGCGTGAGTACTGAACCCACGTACCTCCTCACCCACACGTGCATTATAGTACTGGGTCAATGTGCATGCCCCCCATACCCCACCCATGTGCAGAGAATGCACAAACGATATCCTGCAGCCAGCAGCCGCTTCTTGCTTTAACTACCCAGCATTGTTCACAGTACCCACGCCCTACATTGCAGTTGCCCTCTCCTACGCACGTTGACTCTCAACTGTAACCTTTCATCTTCTTTTTGTCTGCCTACCTTTGCTTCTCTCATGGCGCAGTCTCTCTGCAATCGCAGCCATATGTGAGACGTCGCCAGTGGGCCAAGTTCACGTACTTCTGCGGGGATTGGGGTGAGTATCTAGGTGGGGGCTTGCGGAATTTATAATATCCCCCTCCTGGTTAGCAGGGAGATGGCCCCACAGTGATTGTAGCTGTCGATGTATGCCATACGTACTGAAGACTTACATGATTAGATGCTTGTGCTAGCCAGTGTTACCAAATGTTGCAGTGACCTGTTGGTCCTCGGCAGGGGGTGGGCCAACATGTCCCCTCACTGGAGACTGGCGAGCAGCGCTGACATAGACTGACGACACATGCAGCCCGCCATTGCAGTGCCAGCCTGAGCACATCGATACGCCCAAAATCAAGCTCACATTCAGCCACTAGGCAAGCCAAGACAGCTGAGCCAGCCTACCAAAAGGCGCTGATACAATCTTTAGCACGGCACTCACGCTGACGTTTTGCTTGCCATCCTTGTACTTGAGGGCGGTGGCGGGAGGATGGATTATTATGGGGGTGGGGGATTGGGGAAAATATGCGTACCTCGACAGAGGGGGGGCATTTTGCTCTCTACTGTGGTCTGTCGCGTTGCGTTTCATCCTCTTCCTTCTCCCCGCTCACTGCAGCCCTTCTACAGTGCTTGCTCTGCACTACCCCTGTGCTTCATTGAAAACAAGGAGAACGCTACAGCCCAGCATTTAGCAGGACAGCTTGCAGGTTTTTGTCAATCTCACTCGTTCGGTGTCCTTCCTCGTTTGTTATTCATGCGATTCGAGCTGTTATTATTAGTCTTCCCCCTTCCGCCTCGGTGGCAAGCACCATTACTCCGCGCCCTCTCTGGGCACTCTGCTCTTCTTGTACTTGATGCCCTTCATGTGCCGCACGGGCAGGCCACCTAACTCGCATCAATGTGTTCACCACCGTGCTACGTCGGTTTTTACACCAGCAGGGTGCTACAGCCTAGATGCTTGAGTTTGCCAAGCGTGAAAAAAACGGAAGGGAAGAGAACAGGCGGAGGGGGAAGCCATCCAGCTTCACCAGCCTCCGAACTTACCACCCCCCCAGACAGCCGACGATCCCTGCTCTGCTCGGAGCGCACGGCCCCCGGAAGTCCATGCCTTCTGCCCTCTGCCCCCCGCAGGCCCAGCCTGTCGTCACGGGCCGCCTGTTCCCAAGACCCCCTCGCGTCCTAAAAAACACGACGGTGAATTGTTTGCTATTTTCGACCTCTGGGGGTCCTTACCGGGCCCGGGGGCCATTAAAAAACGGCTCGGGATGAAAAACCGGTGCTGGTGAATGGGTCAAGACCTCTGGGGGGCGACGTGATGAAACAATCATAGCGTCTGGGGTCTGGGCTGTTAGGCCCCCCCCCCGAGCCCGAAAGCCGGGGGGGCGCGGAGGTGAAGCAGGGGCACGGGTGGTGCTGGCCCTGCATGGCCCCCAGGCCAAAGGAGGAGGACGAGAAGGAGGAGGAGGAGGAGGAGGAGGAGAAGGAGGCGGAGGAGGTCGAGGAGGAGGAGGAGGAGAAGAGGAGGGCTTCGACATTCGTTGTGACACATTACGAGCCTTCGAGCTTCGAAGAGGAGAGGAGGAGAAGGAAAAGGAGGAGGAGGAGGAGGAGGAGGGGGAGGGGAAGGAGAAGGAGGAGGAGGAGGAGGAGAGGAGGAGGGGGAGGAGGAGGAGGAGGAGGAGGAGGAAGAAGAGGGCGAGGAGGAGGAGGAGAATAGAGAGAAGGAGGACGAGGACGAGGGCTTCGAACATTCTTGGTGACACAGTCCACAGCTTCGAACTTCGAAGAGGAGCGGAGGAGCAAAAGGAGGAGGAGGAGGAGAAGGAGGCGGAAGAGGAGGAGGAGGAGGAGGAAGAGAAAGAGGAGAAGGAGGATGAGGAGGAGGAGGGGGAGGAGAAGGAGTAGGAGGAGGAGGGAGGAGGGAGCAGGAGGAGGATGAGGAGGAGGAGGAGGAAGAGATGGAGGAGGAGGAGGAGAAGGTCTGGGGCTATATAGGGGCTCTGTTTCCGGCAGGCCTCCAGAGAATAGCGACGGACGCCAACAGCAGCGCGGCCGCGCTCGCGCGCGCCATGGCTCGGCGCACCCCCTGGCGCGCTCGTGCCGGGCCGGGAGGGCGGCTGCACTGGGGGGGCCACTGCGCGAAAGGGGAGGAGGATGAGGAGCAGCAGGAGGAGGAGGGAGAGGTGAGGAGGAGGAGGAGGAGGTGGAGGAGGAGAAGGAGAAGCAGGAGTAGGAGGAGGAGGAAGAGGAGAGGAGAAGGATGAGGAGAGGAGGACGCCGAGGAGGACGCCGAAGAGGAGGAGCAGAAGGAGGAGAAGGAGGGAGAAGGGAGGAGGGAGGATGGATGGAGGAGGGAGGAGGGAAGAGGGAGGATGGATGGAGGAGGGAGAAGGGAGGAGGGAGGAGGGAGAACGCCAGACATGTGAGTTTTGGTTTCGGCGCGCCCGCTCATGGGGACACGCGCTGCAGGTCTGGACTTGGACGAGGAGGAGGAGCCGGAGGGGGGGTGAGGGGAAGGGGGAGGAGGAGGAGGAGGAGGAGGAGGAGGAGGAGGAGGAGGAGGAGGAGAAGGGGGAGGAGAAGGGAGAAGGGGCGGAGGGACGTTTTCGATAGGTTTCGGAGGCTCTGGGAATTTCTCGATGGGGGATGCTTTTCAGCAGCTGCGCCACGTTGAGAGCGTTCGGGAGGTGCCCAAATCGTCCCGAATGGCTGCCGGAGGCACGAGTTGCGGCCCGAAAGCCAAGCCATTGCGCGAGATGGGGGCGGAGAGGGGGAGGGGGCCCTGTTAAACCGCCGGATAAAGGCTTCTGCAATTTAGCCAGGTGGAGGAGGTCCGCATTGACCTCTCCAGAGGAGCTGTCAGTGCGGACCTCCTGTGACTGGACCTACAGGCATGGAAGGTCAGCTTGGGCCGCTCTGGGGCCTCCTGTGCACCAGGAGGAACTGGACGGGATGGAAAAAGATGAGGAGAGAGGAGGGGATAGACAGGGAAGAGGAGCAGCGGAGGAGGAGGAGGAGGAGGAGGAGGAGGAGGACGAGGAGGACGAGGAGGAGGAGGAGGAGGAGGAGGAGGAGGGAGGAGGGAGGAGAGGAGGAAGGAGGAGGAGGAGGGGGGGAAGGGGAGGAGGAGGAGGAGGAAAATGATAATGATGGTGATGATGATGATGATGATGATGATGATGATGATGATGATGATGATGATGATGATGATGATGATAAACGAGGAGGAGGAGGCGGAGGAGGAGGGGGAGGGGGAGGAGAAGGAGGAGGAAGAGCAACATGATGATGATGATGATGATGAGGAGGAGGAGGAGGAGAAGGAGGAGGTAGAGGAGGAGGAGGAGGAGAAGGAGGAGGAGGGGGGAGCAGTCGAGGTGGCACATGCAGGGGAAGGCGGAAGGGGACGGACGAGGAGGAAGCAAGAATGGTACGATTGATACGGGCAGCGGCCATGAAGCCATCTTACAGAGTCAACCGTGAAGAAGGGACCTGGCGAGGCCCTGGACACTGTACCCCATGGCCCTACCCGTGGTCGGGTGCTGGCCCTTCCACAAACGATTCAAGCGACCCTGTGCACTGTCCCTGTGCCCCTTGCACTCGCTGTTGCTGAGACTCTGCCATGGCTTCTGAGCGTATCGGGCACACACTCGGCATGAAGCATAGCCTGGCCGAGTCACTGGCTGGTGACGTTTTTGTTCGCACCAGTCCGGCTCGGAGGGCCTCGTCAGGGCCCGCTCCCACTGGAGGCCCTCTGGGCCTGGTCACGGGGCGTCCAACCTCCTCAGAGGCCCCGTCCGTTTCCCCGAGCCCCCCACGACCCTCCACGACTCCAGTGCCCGTCTAACTAGTACTCGAGGCCTGCAGCGGCCCGTCCTTTACCGTGTCTACCACATCAGACGACAATGCTGGGACTTTGGCATTCAATTGCGAAATGCTCTGATCTAGCTTAAACTTGCACAGGTATTTCTCGACGTGCCGGTCGAAGCACACTAGAGGAGCTGCTCCTAACTTAGATCCCCAATCGGCCGCCCTGTTGCCCTGGAAATGCGTCGTGCCTATAGCAAGACGCTCGGCCACTGTGGCATGGGCCTTACTGTTTCCTGTCTGGTCCATCTGTGGGCCCAATCCGCCTAGCTCCTCTACTAAGTGCTAGGTCCATCTCCATTGGCTGGCATGCGGGTTCGAGCAGCGAGTGCACCATTCCTTCCCGCGAGCAAAGCCGTATACAACGTTTTTTTCAGTCTGACCGAATTCTGAGCGGCACCATTCCTGTCTGCAAAACCATGCGCGCTGCGTGCAACTCATCACAGAAGATTGTCTGCTTCGCTTGCGGCCGCGGCGGCGGCCCATGCATGGCGAAGATCTGTCCTCCGCTGTCAGTGACTTGCGCATAGCATCACCAAGCACGTCTGATGGGGCCGTGCCTGCCGTGCAACTGTGAGCCATCAACGTAGACGCCACCCGTAGGGATGTCTGGGAGTCTGGGGCTGTGCCTATCAGCGTGGCTCGGTCAGAGATCCCTATGTCTGGGAGCGCTGTGCTGGGGCCCTGCGCGATGCCTCGACCCCAGCGGTACTCGTTGGCAACTGTGGGTGCGCTGGTGCCCCCAAGCTGTCTGGGTGGCCTGATTGCTGTCTCGCGATGTCGCACTGGGATGCGGTAAACACGATGCCTGTTTCATCCCCAGCCGCCACATGCGGCGCACCTGTTGCTAGAGACGGCCCCCTCGGCAAAGAGGCGTTCCTGACCCCACATTCCTCAATCAAAAATCATGCGTGCCCTAGCGCGGTGCTCCGATGTCCAAGCTTTTGGCATTGGTCTGGCCAAGAAGGCCCGCGCTGGCTCGACACAAATCCGGACGTCGAGCCCCCTCTCGCTGGAGCTGCATTCCACATTCTTGCACAACCTGCTCATGCAGCCACCGCGCGTCGGCCAGGCGCAAATCAGCGCTGATCGCGCCTGTGGCGCGCGAGAGAGGCGCCTGCGATTGCCTGCCTGGCCTGCGAGCCATGGCCAAACATGCCCCCGCGGGGCCTCGGACCACTCACTGGCCATGGCCGTGGGAGCTGCGACGGGCGAACGCAGCAGCCCTTCCAAGCGGCCGCGAGTCGGTTCGCTAGCGCTGGATCGTGGACTGCATCCTTCCAAGCGCTGGCCCACTCCGCGATGGGGCCCGCGCTGGCAACGCGCGCGGGGCCCACGCCCTCGCCGAGCAAAACAAATTGCGCAGATCGCCCTGCCACGGTGCCGCCGAAAGAATTCGCGACGAGTTGGCGCAGCTGCTGCACAGCCGACGCGGGCGCTCCTACCACTCTCGCGCCGTAGAGGGTGGAGGGCGCCGCTGCTGCCATGACAAGCTTGTTCATTTTGCCCCCAGCTCTTTTCGCTCTCGCAGCCTTTTTTCCTCGCGGCCCTTCCACTTCAGGTCTCTCTCTCTTTTATGCGGTGGGCACTCGGCGGCGACGGCCCGCGCGGACCGCGATGCCCAGGTGCCCGGCGCGGCTCGCGGTCCTGATCCCGATCCTCTTGGTCGCGGGCTCCATGTCTGTGGCCAGCGACGTGGGCGACGTCAGCAGCACTGTTCTCCCTTCTCGCCCAAGGAGGCTGGCATCTCGAGCTCATTCTCCAGGCGGTCGATGACGATGCTAGCCGTTCTCGCGTGCTCAGCTGCAGCCCAACGGCGCTCGCCCATGCGCGCGATCGACAGGTCGTCGAAGAACAGGCGCAGCTCCGCGAAGGAGCTGTTCAGCTGGATTGCGTCAAGCTCCTTCATCAGCATCCACTCGAAAGCGAACGGCGCGAATGCGGGGCCCGCCGCGAGGCCCGGGCACCAGCGCCTGCCCCTGGTGACCGCGCCCTCCAGCACCACCCTCGCGGTCGCCCCGTAGGCGCGGAGGATCGCGCGCAGCAGGCGCGTGGGGGGCCCCCAATACTGGCCAGCCTCCCAGACCTTCCAGAGGCCCCCGCATTCGAAGCAGTTGACAAGGTCCAGCAAGGCGATCGCGCAACTCTCGTTGTCGGCCGCGGCTGCCTGGCAGAATTGCCGCTGCATCCAGGCGCCGCGCTCGCTGCTGCGCCCAGCTCGTGACCAGCCGTAGTCTGTCCTGCGGCAAGCCTCTCACTTAGCAATGATGGGGCGCTTGCGCTTTTCCCATAGTCTGACCACCTCTGACAGCAGGCCGAGGCATCTCATGCCCACGCCCTCCGCCTTCGGTATATTGTAAAACAAGATGTCCGACTGGCCGGACGGCCATGGCGCGCGAGCATGTCGATGATGCGCTGGATGCCCTCAGCGCCCCCCGTGGCCCACAGGCGCGGGCGCCGCTGCCCCGCGCCCAAGACCTTCTGCCTCTTGCACCCCATGCACTGCTGGTGCACCTCGGCGGGGGCCACCGGCGCCAGCTTCGGCTCGCGCGGCGGCGG
Source organism: Prorocentrum cordatum (assembly GCA_963575745.1). Lineage (NCBI taxonomy): Eukaryota > Dinophyceae > Prorocentrales > Prorocentraceae > Prorocentrum > Prorocentrum cordatum. The sequence goes on from CAUYUJ010017804.1 coordinate 272,506, forward strand.
GTGCTCCTGCCAGGGAGTACGGCCCCCTGCAGGTCTGCGCCAGACCCCCCCCCCCAAACCCTCCAAGACCTCGTCCGCCGCGCGCCGGGGGTCGCCGCGTCGCGGCGCCACCGGCGACGAGGGCGGCGCCCCCATCGGCGCCCATAGCGACGACGGCTCTGCCCACTTGTGTAGCGGGCCAACTCCGCCCGCCGAGTGCGTCTGCACCCACTGCCTCCACTCAGTCGTCGCCTTGGCGAGGGCTGCCGCGCGCCCCTGATCGGCAACCTCGCCAGCGTCGAGCGCCCAGTGTTCCATGTATGGCACCCCGTCCCTCAGCATCTCGTCGGCGTCCCCGAGGTTGGTGATCGCCCACTTCATGTTCTGCCAGTCGTCCGCCGCGGGGCCGTGGAGCCGCGCGCTCAGTGCCCCCCTCGGCGGCTGCCAGCGGCAGGAGGTCCATGTCGATGACCTCCTGGCATGCCTTGTTTAGCTCGAGCTGCCTTTGCCACGCGTGGAACGAGCTGGCCTGCCCCCCGCCTGTGCCTGTGGCCAAGCGTGCCAGCTCCTGCAGTCGGTATCTCACCCCCACACCGCCGCGGCGGCCCTCCTGGTCGGGGCGCCTCTCGGTGGCTTGCGCACTGGCGCCAGCGTGACCTCCCAGATCGAACTGCTCCGTCTGGAAGTGGCCCTGCCTCCGCGCCAGGTCGCCGTCCGCGAAGCCGTAGTAGCGGTGCAGGTTGGACTCGTGGGCCTTCGCGGTGCTCTCCCAGTGCGCGTCGATCTCCTGCTGCTCGGCGTTGCCCTCGAAGTCGGGGCCGTTGGGCCACTCGATGGGGGTCGGCTGGGGCGCTCTTGCCCAGCCAACACGAGAAGGGGAAGTGCGGGCTGCATCTGGCGCGCATGGCCAGCTCCTTCTCCACCGTCGCGTGCTCCGTACGCGCCAGCCTCCTCGACGCGATGAAGTAGTCGCGGGTGCTGGCCTTCCTCTGTGGTACCTTGCACGCGCCCTCGCTCGGTCGGGTGATTTCAATATCTCGGCCACCCCGCTCTCGCACAGCTGCTCTGGGCCCATGTTGAGGTTGCCCCCATAGAACCCACTGCACGCCCGTGGCGTCGCCGGCGCGCCGAAGGCCGCCAGCACCACCAGGTTCCCGGGTGCGGGGCCCTCCGAGTGCCAGGGGTAGGACGAGCCCACGACGACGCCGCCGCTCTCGCCGATGCCCACCCGCGCCACCGCCAGGCGGCCAGTGCTCTCGGGGGGCGACGCGTCTCAGGAGTTCCGCAGGTGCCCACCCACGAAGCTCATGGCGATGTGCTTGGGCACCGCGATGGCCGCGCCCGCGCTCCATCCTCCGTCCGCAGTGCGCACGCTGGGCAACAATGCAGTCTTCCACCCTTTTCGAGCCATGCGCTGCGACCACTCCCCCGAGTCGGCCATGCCCATGGGCAGCTCCTGGCCAAGCACCACGGCCTTGGTACTCGCGAGCCCCAACACGCGCCCCAGGGACTTGGCCGTGTTGGGGTTGGCCGTCATGATGTGCTGCTGACGTGGCTGCTGGCCGTCAGGATGACGGCACCCGCAGCTCCAGGGAGCAGCCATCCAGCACATCGCCCACCACAGATGCCATAGCGGCCGCATGCCTCTCGGCCTGCTCGGCCGTGCAGTGCTTGCTGAGGAGCTGCTTGACCTGCTCTGGCGATGCCCTGGCGGGGATGGCGGCCAGGCTGGAGCTCGACTCAGCACCGCGCTTGCGCGACAGGGAGCGCGAGCGCTGGGCTTCGGCCTCGGCCTTGGTCTTCTCCATCTCCTCTGCAACTGCCTGCTGCCTCTTCTTGGCCATCGCAAGGGCCTCCCTGCCCTGATGTACTTATGCTTAAGGTCCGTGTCGGTGGTCTCCTTCGTGTGCTCTTGCAGCGGCGCCTCCGCTTGCTCCAGGTGGTGCGCCGCAATGCCCCATTGGCCGTCCGCGCCGGCGGGCACAATGAGTTGCTCCAGCTGCGACCTCTTTGCCTCCAGCTGTTGGATGTGCGTCTCCTTCTTCTCGAGCTTGGACTTCTCCTCCGCCGGCTCCTTCTGGATGTTCTCTGCCTTGGCGTTGAGAGCCTCGATCCGCTTCTTGATGCGGTCCCTGGCCATCTCCATCTTGCGGCGCTCCCTCCCCATTTGCGCCTGAGTGAAGTACCGCGGTGCACTCTGCTCCGTCTGGGACTCCAGGCGACGGACCTCCTCCTGCACTCGGTCCGCTGCCTCGCCGAGGAACTCCATGCCCTCCTCGGCGGCCTGCGCGCGCAGGTGGCGCACGCGGCTCCGCAAAGCTGCCAGCTTCTTGTTCGCCTCCTCGCGGGCGTCTGCCTCTGGCCCTGGTTGCTGGTCTTCGTCCGTGCGGATGTGGCTGGGGCGGCTTCGCTGCCGGCCGCCCTCGCACGTCCTCCATGCCCAGCACTTCCAGCACCTCGCGTGGTTGCGGTAGCACCTCTTCGCGCCGCACGCGCCGCAGCCCCAGGTGCCATTGCTCATGTTGTGGCTCGGGAGAGCAACGCCACTTCCAATACTGTTCTGCTCCCAAACTCCAGCGGGTGGACGGCCAAATCCCCTGATGGAGCCGAAATGGCTTGAGCCTAACTTGCTACGGACGAAGAGGAGGAGGCGAAGGAGGAGGAGGAGGAGGAGGAGCAGCAAGAGGATAAGGAAAACACAGAGACAATGGCAAAACGTTTCATCGCTGCGCAACGACATTGCAAAACAACTGCGCGTATTGTGTTTTGCCATCAGCCATGCTGTCTGTTGCCCTGGTTCCGACTACTCGTGCAATCCAGTCGCACCGTTGTGGAATCGTTGTTTGTCTGCGTACGCTATACCACCCTATCGTCGTGCACATCGGCAGGACACCAATACCGTCCATGGTCATTCCCTCTCGGAATCCTCCTCCTGCTCATCTTTCTTCTCCTCTTGGTGATACTCCCACTGCCACCCCTGCTCCAACTCCTGTTACAGCCGCAGACCTGAGACGACTCCATCCTTTCGACCCGCTGGCACTCAGAGCTCGCGACCCCTTTTCTGGGACTGGCTTCGTCCAGAGCCGCTCCATAAAAGGTCTCAGAGCATGGCGAGACTCCTCTGGCATGGCGAGAGACCTCTGGCGTGATGCTGTTGGATCGCCGAGGGGTGTGGGCCCCTCTGCTACCACTTGCCCGGGCAAGGCCACAAGGGGATCGGGGGTTAGCGCTAAGGGGTCTGCCACCTCCTCCTGGTGGGAGGACGAAGATTAAAGACAACAAAAAAATCTGAACTGGCTGGGTACCGAGACAGTCGGTCAGGACGGGGGGATGAAGCCAAATCCGCTCAAAATCGGTCGCCTGACCCCTCCCAGGGCTCATCTGGTGCAGCCTTTGCACCAGATCCCTTTTTCACGGCCCTGGGGCCCGAGAACTTGCCGTCGCTCGGACGTCCATGTCCCGTGCATGTTTCGATGTCGTGCGCGTTTTTTGCTAGATGGTACAGGATGGTCCTCGATGGTTCTTGCTGAGAAAAAATGCACACGTCCGAGCGATGCCAAGAGAACGGCCCCCTCGAACCTGCCCGCCCTTCCTGCTGGCCAGGACCAGCGCTGGGCCACCGCCGACCCCCAGACGGCTCCAAGCCGAGGCGGATCCCCCAAGCCGCCCAGGGCGGCCAAAAGGTCCCAAACCCCCTCTCGACGTTCGGTCCCCCCCCTCCCCTCCCCTCTCGACCCTCGGTCCCCCCCTCCCCTCCCCTCTCGATCCTCGGTGCCCCCCGTCCCCTCCCCTCTCGACCCTCGGTCCCCCCCGTCCCCTCCTCTCTCGACCCTCGGTCCCCCCCCCTCCCCTCCCCTCTCGACCCTCGGCTGCTGCTCCCCCCACCACCCTTGGCACCGCCTGGCTTTGAGGGGAGACAGAAGGGAAGGGGGGGGGGGTGGGACCCGGACTGGCTCCATGGGACCATCGACCTGGAATCGGCGGTACATCGGCGATGTGCCCTCGATGGCGAGCCGCGAATTCCTGGGCGGGGCGGGCCACCATGCCCCCATCGGCGGCGAATGGGCGATCACGGGTCGATGCGTTCCCCCCTGAGCCGATTCCCCCCCCCTGCGGTCGGAAACTTTGGGATAGCGTATCGCCAAGGCGGCCCCAGAGACACGCTATTCCCTGCGATCGGATAGCATGTCGCTCCGCTCCGCTCCGTGGGGTGGGAAGCTCGGACAGACTCGGGCCACAGCTGGCCCGAGACCGCGCAGTGGACAGCGTGTTGCTCCGAAGCGCGGTGGGCCAGAACCGGCGGCGCGCCACGCTATCCCGAAGTTCCCGACCGTATGCCCTCGAGAACCAGGGAGCCGCACGTTCCTGGGCGGGGCGGCCCAGCATGCGATCGGCAGCGCACGGGCGACTGCGGGTCGATGCGTCCCCCCTGATCCTCTCCTTGGCTAGTCCCGCGTTCGCTAGAGACTGGCCTTCCCCCACAACGACAGAAGCCCTTCCACATTCCTCCCCAAACCCTTTCGAAGCAACCATCGGAACCCTTCCGGGGAGGTTCTGAGAGGGTGTCGGCCGACTTGAAGAGAACCCAGTCCCTGGCGAAACCGGATTTTGGCTAAGCCTATCCCCGAGCGTTGCCCCCTGAGGCACGCAGGTCGTAGGTGTTCAAGACCGTAGAGCGTAGATGCGATCCCCCCTGCGATCGTAGATCGTAAACCCGTAGAACGTAGGCCGTGGGTCATAGGTTCGTAGGTAGCGTCGTCCCTGGTGCGTTCCCCCCTGAGCCTATTCCCCCTCTCCCTGGCGCTAACCATGCTCACCTTGCTGCCCCCCTCCCTTTCGCCCTCGCCCTCCTCCTCCTCCTCCTCCTCCTGCTCCTCCTCCTGCTCCTCCTCCTCATCATCCCCCTCTTCCCTCCCCCCCCCTAGCGTCGCCTCCGAGCTGACCTTGCTGCCCCCTCTCCTGGCCCTGTGGCCCCCAGCGGCGGGGGCTGAGAGGCGCCCGGCTGGTCTTCCAGGTCTGGTGGAGCACGCGCGGGATGCGCCACGCGGCGTCCGCGGCGGCTTCCCTCCGCGCGCGGGGCGCGCCGATGGGCCTCCCTCCTCCACCCCACCCCCTCCTCTTCCTCCTGCTCCTCCTCCTATTCCTCCCCCCTCCTCCCCCCCACCCCCTCCTCATCCTCTTGATCCTCACCCTCCTCCTCGTCGTCGTCGTCCTCCTCCTCCTCCTCGCTCGCCTCGTGCTCCTCCCCGTCGTCCTCCTACTAATGCATTTGGTGCGGACCCTCTTCCTGCTCCTCCTCCCTGCCTCTAGCCTCCCTCCCTTCCTGGGCCAAACGCGCGGTCTACAGGTCATGTCAGCCATACACGTGGCGGAGACGAGAGAAAGAAAGAGAGAGAGAGAGATAGAGAGAGAGAGGAGAGGGAGCACAGATTTTGGCTCAAGCCTTTTTGGCTCAAGGGGCATCACTGCCACACTTACTCCGTATACTGTTGGGGCGCCAGTACGCGCATATTACGACTCCTAGCGCGACGACGCCAGTCACCATGGAGGCGATGGGCACCTTGTTTGACACCAAATTGGGCCCAATCTTGCAGAAAGTTGAGCGCGTCGAGAAGACGATCGCAAACCATGACGATCGCCTGGCGGCAATCGAGGCTAGGTTAAATGAACCCGGGACGTCGACCAACAAACAATTTGTGCCAACATTCTTGGAGATCCAAAATTTTTGCGAATCTCATGAGCGTCGCTCGAAATGGGTCGGCCAGTCGAAGGCGGAAGAAATCGTCGGTAAATTGTTAAATCTTCTTCCGGAATCGCTACAATCAAAAGTCGGTCAGATCGAAGTCTTCGGTCCGAAGGGGCCCCCAGGACTGCGGTCAAGATCTCCCTCTACTTCAAAGAGGGCTTCGCCAGCGATGAGAGCCGCAAGTTCAACGACAATTTCCTCTACACCAGTCGAGAGGGAGCCAGAAGAGCAGAAGGTATTTGCCCAGGCAGGGAAGGCGAGGGCATTTCTACAATCGCAGGTACAGGCCATGAACGCGGCAAGAATAGTCGAATGTTCCTGGAAGCCCGAGTTCAAGCTGACCGTGAAGGCGTCTCAGGGCGAAGCCTTGGTTGCGAAGGTCAACACGAACGCGACTATCGAGTGGATGGCCGCGGGGGCATCCGCCATCGGCACCACGGCCCAATCGCTCGAGGTGAGTTCGCTGCCTTCCGGCAGTGAGCTGGCTTCGGCCAAATTTTGGGGGAAACTGAATTCAAACGGTCTCTTGGAATACGTGCAAGAAGAGTCAGCATGCCGCTCCTCGCATTCTTCGGCGTCTTCGGGGAGAGCTTGGTGAGTTCGTGGGACTATTCCAAGAGATGCTCGCGTGGAGAAAATTACCCACCTCACGTGCTCTGGCCATACCGTTATCGCTGAGGATTGTGATTGTGGCCTAGTTATTCCTAGACGTTGGGTGCCGGCCGTAAGAGACATTTCATTTGGCGAGTAATTATTGGTGTGGGGCGGTACTGGGGAGTTGCGTTTTCCTGTCGGCGCATGTTCTGGACCACCTCGAAGAAGGTGGCCGTGCCGATAATCTTCCAGGACACCGTCAATTACGTGCACAATATGCGCTTCACCTCTTCTTCTGTTGACTTCGAGCTTGTGCTTGGGATCGATGCGAACGTAACTTTGCCTGGAAACGTAAGTGGGTTGTCTGGTTCATCTGTTATGCCGCCGCTTTCAAGCCACACACCTCCCAAAGTTCGTGCGGTATCTTCTTGGTAGGAGGCCTTAGGGATGCGCGCTCTAAACACGTTTTCTACTAACAGCGGCCGACTTGTTCGAGAAGAGCTTATGGACGAGAATGGTGAAACGCCGGACGTACACATAGGCGCAAATGGACTTCTTGGCTGTGTCTGTTGCTATTTCTGGCAGCGCTCGGGCGTGCACTGTGGATCATCGTTTGTTTACTCGTTCCGACCACTGCTTGGTTTTTGGCGAAAGTCGAACACCAGCTAGCTACAGTCTCTGGCCCACCTGATCGTCAACGCTCTCTGCTGGGATGGCGACCTCGGGACGAGCAGGAGTCCGAGAAGTTCAAGAAACTTGCTCTTCAATACCAGTATTCTGACCTCGTTTCTTTACAGTCTGGCTTGAAACATTGTGCTACTCGCGGCAGCCGCAGTCGGATGGAGCGCTTGACCCGAAATCGGCCTCCCAACGAGGCCAGGTCGAGCGTGGCGCGCGCGCCAGCCTCTGATCCAGTGGAGAGGCGTGCTCGAATCCTGAGTCCGCGGAAGGCGAAACGCGTGGCGACACGAACGAAGCATGAAAGCAAGATCGTACATCTATGTTCTGGAATCGGTGGCAAAAGTTTGCACCATATTTTACAAATCGACGGTGTAGCGTCTGCTGACCGTGACGAGTGGCGCCGTGAAGCATGGAAATTTGAACGGAAGCGTTTTGGAGATGACGCGAGTTTGCATGCTACGCAGCTTCATCGTTTGAATTGTTTGGCCGGCGCAGCTCGTGGACACCGATTGGACGCCATCTTCGCTCCTGAACTTACCCCGTTTTCGGAACTCCTCGGCCTGGCTGGCTTGAAGAATTGTACGTCCTCGGGTTGTGACGGGGGGCCGCCCGAGGTGTACAAGGGGTTGCCGTACATCATGTTATATGATTTTTGGAATCATTTCTGCAAGAGGTATCATGGAGTCAGCGTGGATTTCCATGGCCTTCCGAAGGAGTCGAAGACTTCAACCTTGGGTTCTTTCAGGTGGATTGGGAAGTGAGATTGTTGTTTCAAGTGGTCTACGAGATGCCTGAAATTACCTTTGCGCCGACATGTTGCTGGGACTGTCGTGGAGACCCTGGGATTCCGTCCTGGGTACAGGTGCGACGACATCGTAGCGATCATTCGTCAGACACTCTTCATTGCATACCGTTGGGGCTTACCGCTTGTTTGTTTTGGGTAGCGCTGATATTGCAACCACTTTCGACGCCATGGTCCACTCTTGTTTGAGAGATGCCCTACTTGGCCGCGGCCTTCATCCTGAATTGGTCCACGCCTTGATGTTCTAAATATCGGGTAAACAATGCCGAATCGAGCTACCTGGAGCCGGACATTCTGACGAGTTCCCTCTCGAGCGCGGGGAGAAGCAGGGAGGAGTGGAAATTCCAGATGAATTCAACCGCATGGTAGAATTCCTGTCGGCACCTGTCGTATTCAAGTGGCGGCAACTACGTTACGCAGAAACAAATACTCACACATTTGCTTTGGGCGGGTTCTCTTTTTCAGTTCGCTAGCTTACGGGAACACATTGTGGCGATGGCGACGGACGTACCAACGCGATTCATACTGCCGCTTTCAGTGGAAGAGTGCTCCATAACACTTCATGTTGAGTGAGACCCTGGCAAGCAAGGAGGAGCTCCAGTACACAGTTGTAGTATCTAGCACAGTGCTCGCATATGCATCAGGATTTCTTGTCCTAGGCACGCTTTTCCATTGCAAGGGTGACACGTTCGTCAGCGTCGAGCACAGGTTTCAGAACAGGCGAAGCTTGATTCTGGAATCATTATAAACTTCTCTCGGCAGGCAGTGCTACCATGTCAGCTAAACTCAATATGTGGTCCTCGGCGCCGGTGAGTTCCTTTCTTCTTGGCAGCGGGACTTGGCACATATGCACACATCTACTTGTTCGTGCTCTTCAGTGGGAGCTTCGTCTGCTTCGCCGCGCTTTCAAACTGAAGCGGAGGCCTGGGGAGACTCATAAGCAGTACAACTCGAGAGAGCCATCTCTATCAAGACTTGGTTCGGGAAGCATGGCCGCGTTCAGCTTCACAACAGGATCTTGCGCGAGGTCTTCGAGCACGCTTGGAGAGAGAAATGCTCTTGTTCTTCTGGCTCCATTAATAGGCTCGGTCTCTCCCAGGCGTACCGGGACCGCCAAGTTTGGGAGTCAATCGAAGATATCTGGAATGAGCGAAGGGCTGCAGGTTTTGTTCACCATGGTATGGGCTATCACACCGAATGGGAAGATGTATTCTGCACAGCGTTTGGCGCACATTGGCGGTCGAAGCGCGACACTTGCTCTACCCTTTGCGAATGGCGCGCATTGCGCCAAAACTTCGTCGACGGCGTGTGCTCGCACCAGGGATTGCCCGTCACCAAGGCGAAAACCCCAGGCAAGATCTTGAGCCAACGGCCCGAGGAAGCAATCCTTCGTGTGCATTGCGTCGAGACCGTACTTCCGAAGCCGCGATTCTAAATACCTTCCGTCGCGCTCACGCCCCCGAAGCCGCAACCCCTAGCAACATTTCAACGCACTCGTGCTCGCGAGGCCATAAGCCCAAGTAGGTTGCAACGTGCGCACGCTCCTGGGGCCATAAGCCCAATGTAAATTACGACAATCTCGCGCCCACGTGGTCACCATCTCGTCGGAATTACAACGCACGCGCGCTCCGGAAATCGTCATCCATAACTAATGAGAACGACCTCCTGCTCCCGGAGACGGTGACCCTTTGTACATGACAACGCGCTCGCGCTCCCGAGGCCACAATATCGAGCGAACTACGTGACACTCGCGCTTCCGAAACCATAACCCCTTGTAGAGAACAACGCGCTCCCGCCCACGAGACTGCAATCCCTTACCGCTTGCATCAATGTAGCGTCCCCGAGGCCCCTCCCCAGGGAAATTGCAGCAAGCTGGCGCTCCCGAGGCCATGCTCCCGCGTGAATTGCGGCGCACTGAGCCCTAGAAGCCGCAATCCTTTGTACATTCCAAGGGGGTCGCGCTCTCGAGGTCACACCCCATGGTAAATTACTCTACGCTCGCGCTCCCGAGGACACAATCCGTGGCACATTCCTTTTGCATTCGCGCGCTCGCGCCCCCGAGACTGCTATCCCTCATCACTCGCGTCAATTTGGCGTCTCCCCCTTCCTCCTCCTGTGAACT
>CAUYUJ010017804.1:284929-357429 GCA_963575745.1 Prorocentrum cordatum
CCCCCTTCACCGCACTCCCCGCCTCCTTCTCCACCTCCACCTCTTCCACCTCGTCCTGTGCAGTTCCCTCTCCGCAAGCTCAGGAAAGGAAAGGGAAGAAGAGGAACAGCAGATGGAGGGCCTGCCTCTCGTCAGTGTCCTCGTCCTCCTCCCCCTCCCCCTCCTCCTTTTCCTCCTCCTCCTCCTCCTCCTCCTCCTCCTCCTCCTCCTCCTCCCCCTCGTCGTTCTCCTCCTCCTCCTCCTCCTGTCCTCCTTTCCCTTGCCATTTTGGCTCAAGCCGTTCGTCTCGAGGAAGGGGGGGCCGAGTTGCCAGCGCATTTCTTGGGAGCGGTAAGGCGCTGGTCAGCCAGATCGACGGCCTTGGTCTTGTCACGAGGTCTTGTGGTACTGCCCTTTGTGCACTCAACGCGTCCTGTCCACACCGGCCAGGGTGTAGCAACGCTCGTGGACATGTCACGGGGGTTCTCCGGGCATTGTGTTGATGCTGGGCTACACTGTCAATGCGTTGCTGTCCTGGGGCTTTGCTGTAGAGCATTGGACACGTGTGCGGAGCTACACTGTCAATGCCACGCCTTCCTGCGGCTTTGCCGCGTTCCTGCTCTGAGCGCACGCTGGAGGGAGCGGAGATCTTCAGAGATCCAGTCGGCGGCGCGCCCAGGAGGAAAGTGAGAGGGAGAAGGCCTTCTCAGAAGACGGCCGGGCTTCTCAGAAGCCCCCCCCGCCTTCTGAGACGTCCTCTGCGTCTTCGGGGAAGGCTTAAGAAAACATCTCCGAAGGCCGGAGGCCTTCTAAAGCCTTCTGAAAAAAGGCCCGCCCCCTCCCACTTCCCCTCGGCGCACCGCCTGTCCAGCCAACAAAATGACCAGCTGCCAGTAGCACAATTCCCATTCGGCAGTGGAGGGACCCATGCCGTGCACCTCGGCGCGCAGGGCCCCGGCGGCCCGCGCGGGTTGGGGATTTCCATGGTGACCCGCGTCTTTGCACGATGAAGGCAGCGGTGGACCTCTGTCCGGATGCATCTGCGATGCGGTCAGGAACTCTTGGATAGCGTGTCGACACGGCGGCCCCTGCGACACGCTACCCCCTGCGAGCGGATAGAGTGTCGCTCCGCTCGCGGGGCGGGAGGCTCGGAAATGCTCGGGACGTAGACGCCTCGGGGCCACGAAGCGGGTAGCGTCCCGCTCCAAAGCGTGGTGGGCCAGAACTGGAGGGGCGACACGCTATCCCAAAATTTCCCGACCGTAATCCGACATGCATGCGTACCAGGAACAGGTTTCCCTTCTGGTTCTGCAAGCAGTGCGGCACCATCCGTCAGGTACCTTCTGATTCGCCTACAGATCTTGCTCTTCCAGGCGCTCTGGGCAAATATTGGCGTCCTTTGCCGCTACCTCCAGTAGCTGTCGGGTCGTCCTCGTCTCGGTTCTCGAAGACCAAAGAAAAACATCATGGTTTCGAGGCGTGGCCTTCAACAAAACAAAATTACAATAAAAACAACCAGTCCCCAACAAAAACAGCGCGCGCTGTTGCGAATTCGCACGAAACCTATACAATTGTTTTTAAGCATGTTCATCGAATGCGACCAAACGCGCCTCTCGCGCACATGCCGAAATCATTCGAACGCCCTTGCGCGCGTGCTGGGCGAGTTACGATCCCTGTCGCATGATGCCATGCGGGCCACTGGCGCCCGTCGGCCGCGCGCATGTCGAAATCCCTCCACAACTTTCATCACCGACACGTGGACACCATCATCGTCACCTGCGTGATCAGCATCGGCGCCGTCACTGGCCTGGCCGTCGTCATCGTCGTCGTCACGAACGCGGCTACAAGCATAACTGTGTTTGCCGTTGTCGACGTCGCCATGATACCGTGCCCGCCCGAGTCGCCGACTCGCACCAAACTGCCCGAGCGTCAGCGCGGCCTGCAAAACGAGCGGGGAAGTTCACAGCGGTTAGCGCCACCGCGGTCGCGGCGGTCGTATCACACTAGCTGGCCGCTCTGCGCGCGAGCCTGCGCGCGCAAGCGCGGCCGCAGCGATGCGCCAACAAGCGCCGAGCAATCATCGCAGTCAGCGCCGCGTCAGTTTTGAGAACTCAGTTGCGGGCGGGTGGCTGGGATGATTGCGCGATCCGTAGAATTGACAACTCAAAGTTCGGAAAGGGTGAATTGCACCACGTAGATGGATCCACATATATTACACCACGTAGATGGACCCACATAGGTTGCACCGCATGCAATGCAACGAATAGGTTGCACGACATATATATATATATAGAGAGAGAGAGAGAGAGAGATTGCCCCACATATATTGCTCCGCATGGGTGGCAACACACATATCGCAGCACATGTATCGCACAACCTAGATTGCACAACATGAATCACACCACGTAGAGTGCACCACATAGGTCGTACATTCTAGATCACACCGCGCAGATGACACCGCATTGACTGCACGCAAATATTGCATAACATAAGTTATCCTTTCGTTCTTCCCCTTTTAAAAAATAATATAATAAAAGACTCACCCCCCCCCCCCCGGCGTTATCGCCCCCCCTTTCGGGTATGTGAATGATATGATTCTGACCACATGTCCAACGTAACTATGGAATCGCAATGCCCCAGGCCAACAGGTATCCCCCCTAAGGTTCCCTTGTAATTACCCTGTGACGTACCCAACCCATTTGTATCAATGGAAACGAGGAATTGGCCGAAACTTGCATGAACAATCAACTTGATGTGTAAGCTACTTGGGGCACGCGCCTATGGCATGATGCGCAGGAGAACCATGCAAGAACGAGGGGCGACAGCTGCAGGCTCGAAAAGGACATGGGGAGTCGGGAACGCAGAGCAAGAGAAAAACGTGCGGGAAGCCGAACCCTCAGCACGGCAGCAGCAGAGGGAAGGTGACTGCAGGCGGAGAACAAGGACGAAAGCGGCGTCTAATTTGAGTCTGCGGTGGGTACCCACTGCTGTGCCCCATCAGCAGCCCTCGAAAGTGGCGACAGTTTCACAGATCGCAGCCCCCCCAGGGATGGCGAGGTCTAGTTTGAGTCTGCGGTGGGTACCCACTGTGCTGTGCCCCTCAGCACCCCTCGAAAGTGGCGACAGTTTCACAGATCGCAGCCCCCCAGGGACGGCGGGGTCTAATTTGAGTCTGCGGTGGGTGCCCACTGTGCTGTGCCCCTCAGCAACCCTCGAAAGTGGCGACGGTTTCACAGATCGCAGCCCCCCAGGGATGGCGAGGTCTAATTTGAGTCTGCGGTGGGTACCCACTGTGCTGTGCCCCTCAGCGGTGGTTGGCGACAACACAGCCCTCGAACGTGGCGATTCACAGATCGCAGCCCCCAGGGATGGCGAGGTCTAATTTGAGCCTGCGGTGGGTACCCACTGTGCTGGGCCTCTCAGCAGCCTTCGAACGTGGCGACAGTTTCACAGATCGCAGCCCCCCAGGGATGGCGAGGTCCAATTTGAGTCTGCGGTGGGTACCCACTGCGCTGTGCCCCTCAGCAGCCCTCGAAAGTGGCGACAGTTTCACAGATCGCAGCCCCCCAGGGATGGCGAGGTCTAGTTTGAACCTGCGGTGGGTACCCCCTGTGCTGGGCCCCATCAGCAGCCCTCGAAAGTGGCTGCAGTTTCACAGATCGCAGCCCCCCAGGGAAGGCGAGGTCTAGTTTGAGTCTGCGGTGGGTACCCACTGTGCTGCGCCCCATCAGCAGCCCTCGAAAGTAGCGACAGTTTCCCAGATCGCAGCCCCCCAGGGATGGCGAGGTCTAATTTTGAGTCTGCGGTGGGTACCTACTGTGTTGTGCCCCTCAGCAGCCCTCGAAAGTGGCGCCAGTTTCACAGATCGCAGCCCCCCAGGGGTGACGAGGTCTAATTCGAATCTGCGGTGGGTACCCACTGTGCTGGGCCCCTCAGCAGCCCTCGAAAGTGGCGACAGTTTCACAGATCGCAGCCCCCCAGGGACGGCGACGTCTAATTTGAGTCTGCGGTGGGTACCCACTGTGCTGTGCCCCATCAGCAGCCCTCGAAAGTGGCGACAGTTTCACAGATCGCAGCCCCCCAGGGATGGCGACGTCAAAGGCAGGGGGGAAGAGATGGGCGGGAAGGAAGGAAGGAGACGCGCGAGCACTGCTCTATTCAAAACGAGAACCCAACGCAGGAGGGTTGGGAAACAATACCATGTGACGTACCCAACCCATTTGTATCAATGGGTACGAGGAGTTGGCCGAAACTTGCATGGACAATCAACGTGGCGTGTAAGCTACTTGGGACACGCGCCTATGGCATGATGCGCAGGAGAACCATGCAAGAACCAGGGGCGACAACTACAGGCCCGAAGAGGACATGGGGAGTCGGGAACGCAGAGCAGGAGAAAAACGTGCGGGAAGCCGAACCATCAGCACGGCAGCAGCAGAGGATAGGTGACTGCAGGAGGAGAACAAGGACGAGAGCGGCGTCGAATTTGAGTCTGCGGTGGGTACCCATTGTGCTGTGCCCCTTCAGCAGCCCTCGAACGTGGCGACAATTTCACAGATCGCAGCCGCCCAGGGATGGCGAGGTCTAATTTGAATCTGCGGTGGGTGCCCACTGTGCCGTGCCCCTCAACAGCCCTCGAACGTGGCGACAGTTTCACAGATCGCAGCCACCCAGGGATGGCGAGGTCTAATTTGAATCTGCGGTGGGTACCCACTGTGCTGGGCCCCATCAGCAGCCCTCGAAAGTGGCGACAGTTTCACAGATCGCAGCCCCCCAGGGGGATGGCGAGGTCTAATTTGAGTCTGCGGTGGGTACCCACTGTGCTGGGCCCCTTCAGCAGCCCTCGAAAGTGGCGACAGTTTCACAGATCGCAGCCCCCCAGGGATGGCGAGGTCTAATTTGAACCTGCGGTGGGTATCCACTGTGCTGGGCCCCTCAGCAGCCCTCGAAAGTGGCGGCAGCTTCACAGACCGCAGCCCCCCAGGGATGGCGAGGTCGAATTTGAATCTGCGGTGGGTACCCACTGTGCTGGGCCCCTCAGCAGCCCTCGAAAGTGGCGCCAGTTTCACAGATCGCAGCCCCCCAGGGATGGCGAGGCAGAATTTGAATCTGCGGTGGGTACCCACTGTGCTGGGCCCATCAGCAGCCCTCGAAAGTGGCGACAGTTTCCCAGATCGCAGCCCCCCAGGGATGGCGAGGTAGACTTTGAGTCTGCGGTGGGTACCCACTGTGCTGGGCGCCTCAGCAGCCCTCGAAAGTGGCGACAGTTTCACAGATCGCAGCCCCCCAGGGAATGGCGATGTCTAATTTGAGTCTGCAGTGGGTACCCACTGTGCTGGGCCCCATCAGCAGCCCTCGAAAGTGGCGGCAGTTTCACAGATCGCAGCCCCCCAGGGATGGCGAGGTCTAATTTGAATCTGCGGTGGGTACCCACTGCGCTGGGCCCCTCAGCAGCCCTCGAAAGTGGCGACAGTTTCACGGATCGCAGCCCCCCAGGGAATGGCGATGTCTAATTTGAGTCTGCGGTGGGTACCCACTGTGCTGCCCCCCCCAACAGCCCTCGAAAGTGGCGTCAGTTTCACAGATCGCAGCCCCCCAGGGATGGCGAAGTCGAATTTGAGTCTGCGGTGGGTACCCACTGTGCTGGGCCCCTCAGCAGCCCTCGAGTGTGGCGACAGTTTCACAGATCGCAGCCCCCCAGGGATGGCGAGGTCGAATTTGAGTCTGCGGTGGGTACCCACTGTGCTGGGCCCCTCAGCAGCCCTCGAAAGTGGCGACAGTTTCACAGATCGCAGCCCCCCAGGGATGGCGAGGTCTAAATTGAATCTGCGGTGGGTACCCACTGTGCTGGGCCCCCCAGCAGCCCTCGAAAGTGGCGCCAGTTTCACAGATCGCAGCCCCCCAGGGATGGCGAGGTCAAAGGCAGGGGGGAAGAGAGGGACGGGAAGGAAGGAAGGAGACGCGCGAGCAGTGCTCTATTCAAAACGAGAACCCAACGCAGGAGGGTTGGGGAAAAAACACTACGCGGTGGCATTTTTTGTTCTAACATAACACTGTCGAAATCTGTCGAACGCCCTTGCGCGTGTGCAGCCGCGAGACTCCTCTCAACAAAAAAAAAACGAAGTGCGGACGCGCGCGACGTCGCGCGCGTACGCCGAAATCCTCCAAAACCCATCGGTTTCGGAAGGATTTCAAAATCGCGCGTCCCAAAAACCTACAAAAACACAAGGTTTCGCAACACGGATTTTCAACAAAAGCGTGCGCGCGCGCTCTTGCGGCGTCGTCGTCGACGTCGTCGTCGTTGTCGCCGTCCTCCCTCCTCCAGCGTCGTCAAAGTCGTCGTCGTCGCCTGCGTCGTCCTGTGTCTTTCCTCGTGTTCGTCGTCGTCGTCCTCTTTGGCGTCGTGGTCGTTTCCGTCGTCGTTGTCGCCGTGGTCGTCATTCCTCCTCCTCCCTCGTCGTCGTCGTCGTCGTCCGTCGTCGGCGTCTCGTCGTCGTCCCTCCTATTTCGTCGCCGTCGTCGTCGTTGTCTTCGTCGTCTCGTCGTATTCCCTCCTCCCTCGTCGTTGTCGTCGTCGGCGTCGCCGTCTTTCCTCCTTCTTCGTCGTTCGCGTCGTCGCCGTCCACCCTCCTCCCTCGTTGTCGTCGTTGTCGTCGTTGTCGCCGTCGTTGTCCTCCCTCCTCCCTCGTCGTCGTCTTCGTTGGCGACGTCGTCGTCGTCTTCGTCGTCGTCGTCGGCGTCGGCGTCGTCGTCGTCGTCGTCGACGTCGGCGTCGTCGTCGTCGCCGCCGTCGTCGTCGTCGTCGTCGTCGTCGGCCGTCTTGCTTCTCCGGCCTTCTTGGGGCGCTCTTGAGACGCCCCCGAGGGCTCCAAGACGACCCTGGAACGATATCTGTGCTCGGTCCCGCATGGGTTTTGCAAAACAAGTTGCGGGTGGGTGGGTGGGATGATTGCGCGAGCAGTGGAGTTGACAATTTCAAGTTCGGCAAGTGGATTGCACCACGTAGTTTTGTACGCGTAGATTCTCCTTTCTGAAAAGAGAATAGACTCTACCCCCCCCCCTGGCGTTATCCCCACCCCTTTCGGGTATGTGAATCATATATAATTGTGACCACATGTCCATCCTGAATATGAATGTACACTATGCTTGAGGGGCTGGTATCCACCCCCCTGAAGTTTTTTATATAAAAAAATACGCGGGGACATGTGCTGCTCTAACATAAGACTTGTTTCGCGACTCCCTGGCAAAATAAGACGAAAAGCACACGCGCGCGTCGTCGCGCGCGCATGCCGAAATCATTCAATAACCTTCGGTGCCGGAAGGATTTCGCAATCGATTTTCCCTAAAAAACATACTAAAACACTGATTCAGCTTACGCGCGAGCTCTTGCAACATCTTAAGAAAACCATGAGTTTTTCCAGATTTTCACAAAATGCTACCAAACGGGCTTCGCGCGCGCATGTCGAAGTCTGTCGAACGCCCTTGCGCGTGTGCCGTCGCGAGAACCCTCTGCAAAAAATGGGGCGAAGTGCAGACGCGCGCGTCGTCGCGCGCGTATGCCGAAATCCTTCAAAACCCGTCGGTGTCGGAAGGATTTCAAAATCGTGCGTGCAAAAACCCGACAAAAGCACAAGGTTTCGCAACACGGATGTTCAACAAAAGCGTGCGCGCGCGCTCTTGCGTCGTCGTCGTCGTCGTCGTCGTCGCCGTCCTCCCTCCTCCCTTGTCGTCGTCGTCGTCTTCTGTCTTTCCTCGTCGTCGTCGTCGTCGTCGTCGTCGTCCTCTTTGGCGTCGAGGTCGTTTCCGTCGTCGTTGTCGCCGTGGTCGTCCTTCCTCCTCCTCCCTCCTCATCGTCGTCGTCGTCGTCGGCGTCTCCTCGTCGTCCCTCCTATTTCGTCGCCGTCGTCGTCGTCGTCGTCGTGGTCTTCCCTCCTCCCTCGTCGTCGTCGTCGTCGGCGTCGCCGTCCTCCCTCCTTCGTCGTTCGCGTCGTCGCCGTCCTCCCTCCTCCCTCGTCGTCGTCGTTGTCGCCGTCGTCGTCCTCCCTCCTCCCTCGTTGTCGTCGTCGTCGGCGTCGGCGTCGTCATCGTCGTCGTCGGCGTCGGCGTCGGCGTCGTCGTCGGCGTCGGTGTCGTCGTCGTCGTCGTCGTCGTCGTTGTCGTCGTCGTCGCCGAAGTCGTTGGAGACGTCGTCGGTGTCGTCGTAGTCGTCGTCATCGGCGTCGTCGTCGTCGTCGACGTCGCTGTCGTCGTCGGCGTCGGTGTCGTTGCTAAGTGCCATTTGGTACCTACCGTCACGGTCTTAAGAGGTTTTGCAAACCAAGTTGCGGGTGGGTGGGTGGGATGTTTGCAAGAGCATGGGGTGTGTCAAACCATGGGTAAAAGCCAATTGCACCACGTAGACTGCACCAAATAGACTGCACCACACACATCGCACATCATATATTGCACAACGTAAATCGCACCACATAGATTGCATCACATACATTGTACGCACAGATGGCACCACATAGATGGCACCACACAGGTTGCACAACATAGATGGCACAACCTACATTGGTAGAAACACATGGTTTGGGGTTCACGCTAGCTAACCTATACCTACAGAACGAGAAACAAGAGAGAGAGAGAGAGAAATATAGAGAGACAGAGATGGACAGATATAGACAGAGAGGTGGAGAGAGACAGAGAGAGAGAGAGAGCTAGACACAGACTGACAGACGGAGAGAGGGACAGAGAAAGGAAAACACACACAGACACAGACAGACAAACACACTGACAGACATACAGACAGGCAGACAGAGAGAAAAAGAGAGAGAGACAGAGAGTGATGCCAAGGCGGAGGGATAAGTGGAGGGGGGGGGGCAAAAGGAGGGGGATGAGGACGAGGGGGATGAGGAGGAGGAGGAGGAGGAGACGGAATGGAGAGGCGGAGCGCGCCGACGGGGCGAAAGCGACTGCGGTGGCCGCTCCACTGGGCGCTGTACGGGCTGCTCCAGGAATCTGCCCGCACCCCCTCTGCGGTGGAGGGCAGCGCCAATGCGAGGAGGGGGGAGGACGAGCACGAGGAGGAAGGACGAGGGGGAGGAGGACGAGGAGGAAGGACGAGGACGAGGACGAGGGGGAGGAGGGGGGAGGGGGGAGGACGAGCACGAGCACCAGTGAGAGGAGGGGGGAGGGCGAGCACGAGGCGGAAGGACGGGGAGGACGAGAAGGCGGGCGCCGAGCAAACGACTCGTTCTGCCTCCTGCCCAGGCGCCCGGAGCTCTCTGAGCCCGTCGGTCCTTCGAGCCCCCCTGGCAGGCGCCCCGAGCGACGAGGGGAAGCATGAAGGAGGGAGGAGAGGAGGAGAATGGGGGCCTGTACAACCCCAAGACTCATCAACGATATTGCAATAAACCCCCCCTCCAAGTCCCCTTTCCACAAGCCCCTACAAGAACTCATCTTCACTGAGGGAAGCGCCCCGTTGGAAGGCAACTGTCTGAAAAGGCTGAACTGCGTCAGAACACCACTTTCCTGAGACGTCAACGCCACGAATCGCCTTTACCGTTGCGTCTTGATCATCCTGAATCGTGCCAGAACGCCAGTCCTGGGACGTCAGCACCGCGAATCAACGTAAACGTTTCGCCTTGACAATACGGCATCGTGCCCAAACACCATTTCTGGGACGTTAGCCATGAGAATCCTTGAACATGCTGTAAACTGTTCAGACGACTATGCGCGGCGATGGAGCGAGGACCACATTTTGAAAAGGAGCCGCTCTCGATCCATAGATCTCTGGATTTGTTCAAACGAATGCACGTGGCGCTGAGGCGAAAACCACATTTTGAAAGCGGACCGCCCTCCATCCGTGAAGATTCTGCATCTTGTTAAACGAATGTGCGCGGCGCAGAGCCAGATTTTGAAAACCACCCGACCTCCATCTGTGAAACTGCTGCAAATTTCAAGCTTCAAGATCACGAGTGGTGAAGAAACCTCAGGTGAAACGCCTGGCCCGCCCTACCGACACGCCTCGGGGGGCGGCAGGGATGAGGGGGGGAGGAGGAGGAGGAGGAGGAGGAGGAGGAGGAGGAGGAGGAGGAGGAGGAGGGAGGAGGAGGAGGAGGAGAAGGAGGAGGAGGCGGAGGAGGAGGAGGAGGAGGAGGAGGAGGAGGAGGGGAGGAGAGGGGGAGAGGAAGGGGGAAGGAAAAAGGGGAGGAGGAAGGAGGGGATGAAGTAGGGGGAGAGAGGAGGGAGGAGAAAGGAGAGGAGGAGGAAGAGAAGGAGGGGGATGAGAGGGGGAGAAGAGGCAGTGGAGAGATGGGGGAGGCGGAAGGAGAAAAGGCGCAGAAGGAGGCGAGCGTGATAACGCCGGGGCCGCCGCTGCGTCAGCACAGGCGAGCAGTGGCCAGCGCGCCCGCTGCCAGGGCAAGTTCTTCCCGCTCTGCGGGCGGCGGGTCGGCTCTGCCGCGACTGACGTGGTGGCCGCCGCCGCCGGAGTGTCAGCTCTGCCGCGGCCAGCGCGGCGGGCGCCATTGCGCCTGGTCGTCGCGCAGAGCGCGCCCTGCGCTGGCGGCGCGATCACGCCTTCACGCGAATCGGGCATGGCGCACGCACGGGCGAAGCAAGTGCGCAGGGGAGGCGCGATAATATGCGCGTGGCTGTGTGAGGGCGTGTGCGCGTTTGGCGGGACCTGGAGAATCCAGGGACCGGGCGGTCAGGATGGGAAGAGCAGGGGGCTCCACAGACGGGATCCAGGATAGGGTCCTCGTGGGCGCTCCCCATTCGTTCTCTGGCTCTCCTACTCGTTTCTCGATTCCTCCCTCTCTCTCTCTCTCCCTCTCTCTTTTATTTGCTGTTTCTTAGTATATTTCATTGTTCCCTCTCTCTCTCTCTGTGACAAGATCGCTACATATACCCCCCCTACCAGTACCCCTTCCCCCTCTTTAAATGTCTCCCCCCCTACCAGTACCCCTTCCCCCTCCATTCCCCCCTTTATCTCCAGCCCCCTCTCACGGTCCTTATCGCTCGCCCCACAACTCTCCCTTTCCCTCCTCCTTTCCCTCATCCCCCCCTTGTCTGACACTGCTGCAACAAGCCGCATCATATCATGTCGCGCCACATCACATCACGGGACGTCACGCAACATGACACGCGAAACTCGACCTCACATCGCATCACATCATTCCACATCATTTACGTCCTTTTCCTTCTCCTCCCACCTCCCCCCTCCTCCTCCTCCTCCTCCTTCTCCTCCTCTTCCTCCTACTACCCCTCCTCCTCCTTCTCCTCCTCCTCCTCCTCCTCCTCCTCCTTTTCCTCCTCCTCCTCCTCCTCCTCCTCTGATCGATTTTTCCCTCCCTCCCTCCCTCCCTCCTTCCCCTCCCTTCCATTTCCCTCCCATTGCACGGCCCTCCTCCGCGCCTGCTCCTGACGGCGCTTCGGTGTCGACTGCGCCCGCAATGGCGGCGTCATTGGTGGAATTGGCCTTGCGTGGTGCCGTGCTGGCCACGTCGCCGCGGCGCACCGTCGCAGTGGTGGCACCGCGCGTGGCGCCATGCGTGGTACAATGGCTCGGTTTCGCGCGTCTGTTTTTTCGCAGGATGATCTAAGATGCTCCTCGATGGTCTTCGCCGAGGAAAATGCACACGTCCCAGCGATGCCAAGGCGTGGCGCAATGCGGGTTTCCTTGGTGGAGGCGCCGCGGCGCACCGTCGCAGTGGTGGTCAGCTCGGCGCTCTCCGCCGCGCGCTTCGCGCGCAGGGAAAGGCCCCCGGCCGCCTGCTGCCAGGGGAGCGGCCGAGGGCGCGGAGACGGCGACGCTCCGCGGGCTGGCCTGGCGGCCCAGGCGGAGCGGCGCCGACGGCGTCGCCGGCGGCTTGACGGTCGGGGCGCTCTGGGGCGCGGGGGGGCAGCGGCCGCGGGGGTGGCGGCTGGCGCGCCTTTGGCCCCAAAGTGAAGGCTTGGAAATGGGCACCGACACCAAGACAAGGGGGGGCCTCCTAAATCGGTGTCGGTGGTAATCTTTCAGCCGCCTAGGAAGCCCGAGTATTACCAACATCGCCGAAATCGGGATCATCTTCCCTCCGTGGATGCACACTGCCGAAGTTGGCGTTGGTGCTTGGGTCGGGCGCTGACCAGCTATACCTTGGGGGTAGCGCGGTGACGCCGCATAGCTGGCAAGATCCGGGCGATCACCAAACGAAAGTTGCCAGGCGCGCGTTGGTCATCATATTCCAACGCCAAAGCGCGGGCCATGATGACGGGAACAGATGGGGCGTGCACGGGTAAATGGTGTGAAATGACACTTACTACTCTGATCGTGGATCGCCTGAAGTATGTAAATGAATCCCCAGAGGTTGACACCAACTTGGTGCCAAGCTCTGGGCCTCCGACCAAGCGCGCGGCCACCGACGACGGCGACGACGACCTCGACGGCTCTTGGACTGATGCGCTCCCACCACGGCGGCGGAGGCGGCGCTAGAAGGCCGAGCGCGAGGCGCCAGAGGCGGAGGCGGCCGGAGCGGGCGCCGCCCCGCGTGTCGCGGGGGCTGCGCTTGCTCGCCGATTGTGGGGGCGAGGGCAAGGGTGCGACGAAAAGGAAGGGGTCTTATGCGAGAAGACATAGCGACCTTACGCAGTGGCTTACGCGGGCCGCCAGCGCGGCACGCCACATTGGAGACGAGGGCGCTTGCGCGCGACCTCACGTGGGCAGCTGAATCACGGATGTCAGCGCAGTCGAACCCGCTTGCGTCGCTGACATGGACACCGCCTTCTGATATCCTGCTGCGGCGCCCTCTGGAGCCGCGTCTGGCCTTGGGCACTTCGTCCTGGGAGGATCGCGTGAAGCTGCGTCCTGCGTCCCCCCCGTCCTGTCCCGCCCTCCTGGCTCGTGATGCAGCGGATCTCGGATAACAAATCAGACTGCACCTGGTCCACATAGTCCTTGAGGGCGGCTGCCGACATCGAGTGCTGCGGGGCGCCCATGTTCCGAATGCCCAGGTTCTGGCGCTTGTTGTCTGATCTGTCGGGCGAGCCTGATCCACCATTATCTCCTGCAGAGGACGCAGCTGTCGCCGCCATCGCTCCTGACCTTCGCTCACGAAGGTGCGGCCCCAGCCACGCACGGTGAGCGCCCAAAGAGACAGGCGAAGCGTGGAACAGTGCCGCGCTGCACGATGGGAGCGGGAAATGGCGCCGAGGCCCTGGTGCCAGGGGGCCTGAGCCAGCTGCGGGGTTTCCCAGAGCTAATCAAGATTCGCTATGTCACTTTAGCTTCACCCGTTTAGCCTTGAGCCAAAATGGCTACGGATCCTGCCCCGCCCTCCTCCTTCGCTTCGCTTCGCATCCCCTTCAAGTCTTGATAATCCGCGCAGCCAGGTCTGACTCGGGGCGCGCCTTCTGCAGGCCGCCTGTGACGCTTGAAATCGCCGGGCACCGCCGCGCGCGCCGAGACGAGTGCTCGGAACAGGCGCGGTCGGAGCGCCCAGCCCGCACGGTCGGACGCAACAGCCGGCAAGGCCACGGCGCTCTCTCTCTCTCTCTCTCTCTCTCTCTCTCTCTCTCTCGGCGAGGGTGCCCCAGCCAGCAAGCAGGTGTTCCCGACCAGGTTTCCAGCAGCCTGAGACGTTAAGCCTCATGCCGCGCATTATTCATATCACGTTGAAACCAGGGACGCGAAAGCTGGCCGCAAACAAATTGCCGAAAACCAATGCGGAACAGGGCTCGAAACCCCGAAACGGCCAGGGCTATTTAGTCCCGAGCCCCGTCGCGAGGCCGCCACGCGGGGCCCTGCCAAACTGCTTGGATGCATCCCGCGCCCTCATAACCACACCTACTAAGCACTGCGACTCCACCAACTTTTACTCCCCGTTGTGGAGTGGAACTTCCAAGGGGGCCCCCTGAAGATACCCCCCGAACTCCCCCCTCCCCGCCCGTCACTTCCCCCATGCAGTGGCCTGTTCCTGGGCCAACGTCTGGGCCTGATTCAGGTTGCGAGCCACGAGCACCTGACCCTTCAGGTTGAAGGCGAGGCGCAATACGTTCGAGCCGAGGGTTGGGGAGAACGAGAAGTCTGTTATCCATTCCGAAGCGTCGATCTCGCCTCCTTTCTCTAGCATCATCTGGAGGCGCGTCCCAACTCCCGAGAATGACCAGACCTCGGGCGGGGGCTGGCGTCGCTGAGCCAGGGATCGAAACCTGCTAGAAGCCCTGAAAATATCTGCAACTCTGGCGGCCCTCGCTTGTGGCCCTTCCCCTCCTGCTCCACGACGCCCAGATACTTCTGGTAGATCTCGGCCCACAGGGAGGCCGGCGCGTGGGACTTTTGGAGGGGCACTTGGGAGCCTCGGCAGCATTCGAGGCTGCGGGCCCGCGACTCCAACTGGACCAAAGGTTTGTCCCTGGCTATCTCTGGGCCCCCCTGAGTTCTGTTTCCTTCGATTCTGGCTGCTTCGCAGTATTCCCCGAGATCATCCAGGACATCGGCTACTTCAAAATCGATCACGTGCTTCCCAAGATACGGGGTGATATGCGTAAGTAGGCGCTGGCGACGGGCCACAGGGTCGTCCGAGCCAACACTACAGAGCCTGCGTTCCTGCACTTGCAACCGAACTTCAGTCCCGCTGCGTCCAATATCTGTTTTTGCAATATTGCTTCTCCAGGGCGTTCTGCATGTGCTTTTGAGCTTGTGAGAAGGTGCTGAAAACGCTGCCGCACATCGCGCATTGGTTAGAGACACGGCGTACACGCCCGGGCACACGCACGCCATGATCGCCCCCTGTGGCGCGCACGAAATGAGACGCCAACTGTACTATTGAAGGGAACGTTGTCGTGCACCTGGTTCCATCCTCGAGCATCGCCCAGCATTGGTATTCTCCCTCCCCCGCGTGTACGTGCCCCCTCCTTCTCGCTCTCCTGTGCTCCTCCTGATGCGCCCAATAATAATAATAAAAAAAAATCACGCGCATCCAGCTATATGATATCCCCCCCCCCCCCCCCCCCCTTCATGATCTGCGCGGGCGAGTGATCAAAGTTCTCGAGCAGGCACAGGCCATCGTCAAATACTTCGAGCGCTCGAATATCTTGCAACCGCTGCCTGCTCCACGGGTTAAGTTTGGCCTCCGAAGTCTTCTGAACCTTATCTCCTGCATGAAACTCACCAAACACAACCGCTAATACCTGTGCAGACGTTTCGGGATGCCGAAGGAGGTCTTGGAGCCATTTTAAACGCCGCACTCGCATCTCCAGAAAAAAACAGGCGGGATCAAGAACTTAGCGAGCACTTCTAAAGTTAACGGGCTTCTGCTCTGGCCATCGGCGTCGGTCTTTGCAGCGCCACAGAGCACAGCGCGCGCATGTCGAGCACAAAAATTGCGAGGCCAATTTGTATACACCACCACCGCCCGCAACAATAATGTTCCGCAAAAAGGGCCAGGGGCAGGGTCATGCCGGACGACGCTGCGACGCCACGGCGAAAAGGAGCGCGGCGCAGCTCGCAGGCGCCGTGGCATGGGGAGTTCCTGAAACAGAAACAGCACTTCTTGGTGGTGGTGTATAAAAATCGCTCCCCTTGGTAACCAAAATTATATACACCACCGCCGCGCGTGCTGTGATGAATTCTGTTTCGGTCCTTAATGGGGGAGGGGGCAGCCCGGTTGCCGTCGGCGGCGGGGGGGGGGCTGCGGGCTTTTCACCAGAGCAAAACTGCACCAAATCGCATCGTATATTATTATCGATTTTGGTGTTGGTAGTCAGATACTGCGCTCGGAAAAAAAAAACGTGCAAGGCTAGCTACATCGCTTTCTCATCGAGGCGCGTGGCTATGGGTCGAAACTTCGGTCCCCGATAAAACAGCATTGAGAACGTGCCCTTTCGTACGGGTTTCTTCGCCACTTGAGGGGGGTCTTGGAGGCCCAAAAGTTCTGCGTGTCTTTTTTTTCCCCCAGGCTGCCCCCCCTGGCAATGCGAGACTGAATCTCGGAGCCCACGGCAAACCTCGCGAAGGCGCGAACCCCGAGGTGCCCGGCGACAACCAGCGCGCGGCCTCCGAGACCAGCACGGTTCAAAAGCATCTGTTCGTTGCGATGCCCTCCCTTCGCACAGCATATAGGTAGTGCATCTTGTTTACTAGCGTTTTGCTTTGGCCCCATCTCCCCGATAGCTCCATCCGCCCGACCATTCTGAGCACGGCTTCCCACCAGTACTTCAGAATAAAAGCGAAACTCGAAGGCGCCAGCCAAGTCGTCGACAACAAATGCCATGCACACTGTTCATCATGCATCGCCACATGAGACGTCGCACTCGCAAAACTTAGAGCCTTCGTTTCAAGATGCTCCTGGATGCCACGAGCGCATACGGCAACAAAGAGATGCACCATGACGGGGCCCCCAGGCATACATCCTTCCCTCGTTCGAAACACCGATCCCTCTGGCACCCGTTGGAAGACGAAATGCGTATACCTCAATCGATCCAGCATGAAAGGCGCATCACCAGGATGCAAAACCGCCGTCGCCGTGCGCAGCAGCGTGGGAAGCGGCGTCGAGTAGAACGCGTTCGCCGCGCCATGACACCTTCTCATATGCTGCATGCCCAGACTGCGCATTCTCCGAGCCGAGCATAACTGTACAACTATGGCCGATTCACGGCGTCGGTGCTTGGGCGCGCCATGCGCCCAGCTTGGGATAACAATCTCAGGCGCCCTCATCAGGGCACTGCGATAGAAAACCTTGCCCAGAGAACATACCATCATCACGATCCTCTCCCCGTCCACCCCCTCCTTCTCGTCTGCCTTCCCAATCCTCGCTGCCTCTGCTCGCGACCGAGCTGCTGGAAGCCGACGGCGCGCGCGAACCTGGCGCAGGATGAAGCTGATCAATTTTCGGAAACAAGGGGTCATGAGGTTCTTACTCTCAGGGGCGTAGCCAATCCCGTAGCACTTCTCCTTCATCCTGGAATTCTGCCACCTGGAATGAAGAAACAAAAACATGCACGCAGCAGCTCCGTAGGGCAGCTCCATCGCGGACTCGCCTTCCAAAGTCTGACCCGCCAAAGGGCCTGAGACACCCTCTCGCAATCCTCCTCGACCCAGTCCGAATAAACCATTGCAGGTCTCAGAAATCCCCGCGCCTTTCATCGTGAAGCTCCGTCTCGTCCATGAGCTCAGCAGAACACCCACCTTGCGGCCCCAGCTCATCTGCTTTAGCACTCCACTCCTCTGCCGCGCCCTCCACCCTGATTATGCACGCTATCTGCGTTCATCCTCTTCTGGTTTGCGCAGTGAGGCGGGCCATCTTATGGGTCATATAGCCGCCATTGCGCTCTACAGCTTCCTTAAAGACGACACATCGATCGTTTGTGACTAGCTCTTAGTAAATCGTCTGACGGTGCGTTAGCCGCTTACTGCTGCGACGAATGGCAAGGGTGAGACGCAACTCGTTCGCCCCCAGATCCAACGCACATTGGGGCGGAACGCCCTGAGCCTCCTGGAGGCGCTGGCCAGCAAGTCCAGCAAACGCACCTCTGAGCCCCCGTCGCTGGAGGAGCAGGCGTGAAACTTCTTCACTGTGCCGCTTGTGATCTTCTGTATAAGGCGGGCTCTCCAAAAAAAGGGCTGAACACATTCGTTGAGCGTGGTCATCAAGGTCTCGCTTGCCGTCTCTAGCGCTTCTGTCGATGGTAACTGGCGTATCGAACCCCGTTTCGCACGCAAACTCCGCTCAACACGCTGAAGATGTTCTGCACGTTTCCAATCGTTTTGCGCCATCATCGAAAGAGCTTCACCACTGAATCGAATTCGATCCGAATGAACACACATAGCCTGAACATACGCATATGGTATCTTGCATGCTAGCGGAACGTGGCCCCACAGCTTCGAGTGGTGATGTGATTGAAGGCGCCATGCAGAGTGCTGATACGTACGGCACCACGAGACATGATCTGCTAGTTCACAATAATGTAATCCAGAGTCCTTGGCTCGCTGGTAGCTCCAAAATACGTGTCACCAGCATTCCCCTCAAAGTTATTACTGTACGTTGATGAGCTTGACACATAAACAATAGGTTCTCCATACCCACATGCATGGGCCCATTCGCGTAATGACATGTGACTGCTTCAAGATGCGCGAACTGTCCATTAGCGTCGCGCAGAATGAGCGGGGCCCATCTCGCTGAAACCGATGCCATGGCAGAAACAATCAATTTGGTCATGGTCTTGATCGTACGAGCCCACTGCGTCTTACTCTCTGCACGCCTCGGGACATGAGGAAAATAAAACAGAAAAATAGCAAGCCGCAGTCCCTCCCTCTCTAGTCGGACTCCCGCCACACGACCCTGAAGTCCACGAGGGACTTGTACAAAACCTCGAATCTGCCTGGGGGAAAAAAAGGCGTCGCTTTATCCATAGAGCGACTCCGCAGCTGCGATTAGTATGTTGTCCCCGTCCCCATCCCCATTCAATAGACCAGTGCTGCTCATGCTGCCGATGTTCTCGCTCTCGCTCTCCTGCTCGCTGCTGTGTTCCAATCAATCCGATGGTATCACCACTGATATGATGGCCTGACTCCGAGCAACGTTACTGCGGGTTGTATTGAATCACAGTTACGCCACGATGGGCGCCCGATGCCCCATCATCTGAAGGTGACAGGCTTCTATGCCACTGCTGCAGACGAATATTCTGAAGGCCGCTCGCGCGGGGGGGACCCCCCCAGTGCTCGACAGGAATCTGGCGGCCTTCCGCCCTCCTCCTCCTCCTCCTCCTCATCATCATCATCATCATCATCACCTCGACTTTCCCCCATCCCTTCCTCCCGTCCTCCCTCCTCCCTCCGCCTCCCTCCCTCCTTCTGCCCCCTACCGCGGACGCACACCTTCATGGAGACTCCCCAGCAGGGATCGGGCAACCCCGGAGTGAACATCCCAGGCAGCGGGACAGGCCGAGAGGCCGTGACCTCCCACGAGGGCCCTCGCCCACCGTAGCCGCCGTAGTAGTGGCCGCCATAGCTGCCTTCCCAGCTGCTCCACGAGCGGGGCGCGGGGGTGTTCCACTGGCTCCCCAAGCCTGCGGGCAGGGACTGGCGGCGAGGGCACGGAGCGCGTGCGAGGAGCGCGAGGTGGGAGGAGGATCGACTCAGGTGGGCAGCTGGGTGCAAGAAGGAGCCAGCTTCACGCACGAGTGACCCTAGGCAAGAGTGACCTGTGGTGCTTGGCTTTGGGGGACCGCGGGGAGGCCAAATCCCAGCGCGCAGGCCAATGCTGGGGGGAACCCCTGTGGACCCGCACCAAAGGTTACTCCAGCCACGGGCCACCCTTACAGGGCGACGAACCCGCAGAACTGTCGGAGGTGGGAGCGAGGAGCGACGAAGGACGAGGAAGAGAAACCCGCACCAAAGGTTACTCCAGCCACGGGCCACCCTTACAGGGCGACGAGCCCGCAGAACTGTCTGAGGTGGGAGCGAGGAGCGACGAAGGGCGAGGAACAGGCAAGAGGAGGAGACCGTGCCGCCCCTCGGCCGCCCCGGCGCCGGCCCTCCCGGGCGGGGCCCCGGCGCCTCCGAAGCCGGCGTCGAAGTCCAAGTCCTTCAAGGAGTCGAGGAGGCCGTGCCAGGAGTCGTGGAGGCCGTGCCAGGAGTCGTCGTCCCAGCCCGAGCCGAAGCTCTGGCTCGGAGGGCCATGACGGGGGGCTCGAGGGCGTCCAAATAATCTCAAACTCATTTCTGTTGTTTCCCCCTGGATTAAGACGGACGGATGTCGAATGAGAAAAGGAACTTCTCTATTAGTTCCCTTTTTTTCTGTTACATCTGTCGCTGCGACAACAATTCATCCGTTTTCACGTCGTATCCTCTATTTTGGACTTGTTCGGGGGCGGCCAAGTCCGGGGGGGAGGCCAAATCATGGCCCGAGGCACGCGCGCAGCCCAGGGAGGCCCGGGGACGTGTGGAAATCAGAGGAGGGGCCATGACATCCGGGGAGAGATCAACTGGCCATCGCTCGGACGTCCATTCCCTGTGTTTTTTTGCAGGTTTCGTGCGTGGTTCTTTCGCCAAGGATGTTCATCGATGGTCCTCGCCGAAGGAAGAATACACACGTCCGAGCGATGCCAAGTTAAGGCCCCCGCCATGATGTCCATCCCCCCTTTTAGTCATCACCCCCCTCTTGGCCGTCCCCGTCGGGGGGCGGGAAGACCGAGCTCAGACCGGGAAGCGGTCGTGATGCTTTCGATGTCCGCCGCGTGTCCTGGAGTTCGGCCAGGGCTCACGGACTGAGACAAATCGATCCGCTGGAGGTCTGGAAGCCCAGGCAGGAGGCAAGATCCTGCGCAAGAGCTGAGCCAGCTTCGCGCGCACAACTCAGAAATAGGGGACTGTGAAACTGCGCCAGCGCACCGAGGCTGCCCGGGAGACGCTGGGCCAAGACGAAGAAGGGATGTGGGGGACCTGAGAAACTGGGACCTGAGAAACAGAGGCTCCAGTCTTGGAGGCTTGCAAATTGTTGCCAACACCAAAACACTGGGATTTTCTCCCACAGGGGAAGATGATGACATATTCTGTGCTGGTGGAAATCTTTCGGTCACTTTAGAAGCCGGACTATTGCCATTGCCGAGATCGGGATCATCTCCCCCTGGTGGAAGCAACCGCCGATACCAGTCTTGGACCAACCTCTGTGCCTCCGGCAGCCGCCAGGCCGCTCGACGATGCTGGAAGTGACCACGCGCGCGCGGGAGCAACTGCTCGACGCTGGTGGCCTCCACAGGGTCAAAGACGGCGGGGAGCGCGGGGAGGGGCGATGATAAAGGGGTCCAGGGAGACACACGAAAATAGGCACACATCACAGGATCGCCACCATTTCCCATCATGTGGTGTTTGGTACTCGTTTTTAAGAGACAGCGCCACGCGTCCACTCCCCCCTTCCTCCTCCCCCTCCTCCCTCCTCCCATTCCTGCCTCTGCTCTCCGCATGTCCACCATTTCGGCACATCCCTCATACGTTTGTGGCCCCACAAGTAGCTCCACCGAAGGCCCCGGCGGCAGTGTCTGCATGCGTCCCCCCGCCAATTTCGGCACACCCCTCACGAGGGCCGTGGCCCCATAGGGAGCTCCACCAGAGGCACCAGCAGCAGGGTCCGCATGCGTCTCTCTCCCCGCCCATTCCGGCACACCTCTCACGAGGATCGTGGCCCAATAGGAAGCTCTACCGAAGGCCCCAGTGGCAGGAACCGCATGCGTCACCCCGCTCATTTCGCCACACCACTGATGAGGATCGTGGCCCCATAGGGAGCTCCACCAGAGGCCCCAGCGGCAGGGTCCGCATGCGTCTCCCTCCCCGCCCATTTCGACACACACCTCACGAGGGTCGTGGCCCCATAGGGCGCTCCACCGAAGGCCCCAGTGGCAGTGTCCGCATTCGCCCCACTGCCCATGTCGACACACCCCTCACGAGGATCGTGGCCTCATAAGGAGCTCCACTGAGGGCCCCAGCGGCAGGATCCGCATGCCCCCCCTCCGCATTTGCACACCCCTCGCGAGGATCGTGGCCTCATTGGAAGCTCCACCGACGGCCCAAGCGGCAGAGTCCACATGCTTTTCCCGCCCAGTTCGGCACACTCCTCACGAGGATCGTGGCCCCATAGTGAGCCATGCGTCCCCTTGCCCATTTCGGCACACCCATCACGAGGGTCGTGGCCCCATCGGGAGTCCCACCGAAAACGGTACTCACAACGCGGCAATCACAACTGCATATGGTTGGGCCCTTCGCCAGGATCTCCAGTTTTTACATCTGTTCAGGATGCTTGTATTTCCCTCCGTTTGCCACATTTCCCGATCTTGTCCTGGGAATCGACGTTTGTGTGTGTGTGTGAATGTGTGTGTGTGTGTGTGTGTGTGTGGGGGGGTGTGGATGTGTGTGGGTGTGTGTGGGTGTGTGTGTGTGCGCCGATGTGTCCTTCCTGAGTAGAGCCCGCCTCTCAGGGGCCCGGATCTGGCCGACGGGATCTCGCCCTCGGTGAAATGAACCGTGAGGTGCTGGAGCGCACGGCGTGGGTTGCTGAAGCGCAGCTAGGAAGGGACGCAGGGAGTAGCAGGGTACGGCCGCAGCCGCGCGGCGCAGACATGTGTCATACTTTTGTATACTTACTTGCGCTGCGTACCTAAACAGATCCAAGTCCACATCTGTTTCTACCTCTTGCTATCCATTCGTTGTCCCCAGATCAAGTCCTCCTCCTCCTCCTCCTCCTCCTCCTCCTCCTCCTCCTCCGCCCAGCGCCGCGGCGTCCTCTGGCCGCCCGCTGGGCGGAGCAGCGCTGGCGAGCCCCGTCGGCCTTGCCTCCGCGGCGCTGGCGCCAGCCTGTACTGTGGCCGGCCGCGCAGCCGCGGGCGCGGCAGCCGCCCGCCAGGACCTGGCGTGGGCGGCGGTCAGCACCGCATCCGCGGCGCGCCATTGCAGCACGGTGTCGACGGCCGCCTGCTGGAGCTCGCGGATGGCCGCGGAACGCCCCGCGTCGTCAGCGGGGGCCAACCACTTGGCGAGGGCCGCCGCTTCCTCGCCCAGCCGCCCGTGGTCCTGCAGGCACAAGCGGACGACGAGCTCGCTACTTCCGCTCGCTGCAGCCGCGGCAGCCCCGTCCCTCCTCGCAGCCTCGAGCGCCAGGGCGTCCTGGGAAGCCGCGCTGGCGACCGCGAGGTCAACCAAGAGCGGTTCAGCGGCGCCTGACGCGTGGATCACGAGGTCCCTGCGCGCCTCAAGGCTCTGCGGCAATGCGCGCGGGAGCAGCACCTCGCGGTGCACGGAGAAGCCCTGCGCCTCGCACCATTCCGCGAGCACTGCGCATCCCGCGCCGTGCCGGCGGACGAGCCAGCCGCCGACCGCGCAGCCCCGCGCGTGCCTGTCCTCTGGGTCGACTGGCGCGCTACAGACCCCGCAATGGGGGTGGCGGTGCTGGAAGACACCCGTGCAGCCTGGCAGGTCGAGGTTCAGACGAACCCCATTGCGATGCCGAACTGCGCGTTGCTGAGGCAGTGGCGCACTCGCGTGGGGGCCTGCAGCCAGCCGTTCGCCTCGGGCCTTCCTGCCGAGCGCAAGGCGGCCGCCGCGGTGTCGCTGCTAGTCCTTCGTCGCCCACCTGGGCCGTAGACTCCCCCAGCGCCTCCTGCAGCGTGGCCGTGGCCGCAGGGAGGCAGCGCCGCGCCCAGGGGCTGAGGGCGGCCAGGGCGTTGACGTCCGTCAGTCCCAGCCGACGCAGGCAGTGCGGCAGGCTGTGGTGCCAGGAAGCGGCGTGGGCGGCTGGCGCGGTCAGCTCCACGCTCTGGAACCCAGCGCCGCCGTCCTTCCCTACGAGGAAAAGCTGCTTGCCCGCCGTGCCGCTCAGCTGTGATCCGAGAGCTCGCCCTTGAATTCGGCATTGGCTGCTGTAGCGCCGTCGCTCGAACAGAATCGGCCGGCAGCGACGATAGGGGCGAATAGCCCATGGGCGGGCGTTGCACGTATTTGCCAAGGAGCCTCGCCGAAGACATGGACCACCGTCGGTGCCCCTGGATACCCAGAGATCCGATGTCTTGACTTTGTCAGAGCGGGGTCCCCAAAAGTCTCGGCCCACTCCTAGGGACCGGCTTTTCACCCTAAATCGTCTTTTGGCGGCCCAGGGGCCCGGCAACGGCCTCTAGAGGCCGAAAATTACGAACAGCCTCCGTCTGATTTGTTCCCTGACTACGTTGGATCTCTGGGTACATGGTATCGCTCCCCCCTGGGCTGCACGCCCCTGTCGCCGCCTTCGAACCAGACGCTGGGGCGACAGCGACCACGGCGAGTTCCACCTGGACACTGGCCGTTGCATCTCTGAGGGTGCTGGAGATCGGCCGGGTACGTTGTGAAGGCCCCCCCCGCCGCCATCCCTCCCGCCCCCCCCAGACCGAGACCGGCGGGACGAGGGGGAGGAGGGGGAGGAAGAGGAGGAGGAGGAGGAGGAGGAGGAGGAGGAAGGAGGAGAGGGAGGAGGCTCGGGAAGGAGGGGAAGGAGGAGGGGGAGGAGGAGGAGGAGGAGGAGGAGGAGGAGGAGGAGGAGGAGGAGGAGGATAATGTTTTCAAAATCAACAAGGACTCACAACAGCAATACTGGAATTGTAGTGATTCAAATCGTGATGCAAAACCGCCTCAAATGGTCAGGTCTTGAACACTTTCGGACTCCACCCGCAGACTAGAACTGTAGCTGGGATAGAAACCGCGCAGCAACCGTCGCCATATACACTTCTTTTGAAATTCCATTTGTTGATAACACCTTCCTAGGAGGTTGGACGTTTTTAGGGACCCAGGACAAACAAAACAAGCGCAACGGGGGTCAATGTGCAGCGTCTCACCGCTGTTGCACGGCAGAACGACCCCAAAGTGGCCGTTCCTCTCCATATCCCCAGAGTCCCAATCCCCCCGCTGCCCAGAACAACCTCCAGTCGGGGGGGCGGAGCTGAGACCGAGAGGTCTTGAGACAAACGCTGCAACGCCAACGATTGGTTTTAAATTCCCATGCGTGCTGTGGGCGGTCAGGGTGGCCTGATCGACCCCGCCCAGCTGGGGCAAGGAACTCAACGTCTTTGAGGTCCAGTCGCGGCCACTTAAAGAGCAGTGCCGCCGCGAGCTTACAAACCGTGTCAGCTATCAACAGCACCTCCTCAAGAGCTTGAGACTGGTCATCGGTCGCCACGGCGTGGAGTCGGACACCCGCCTTCGCGGCCTCATCGGCTTGGAAATTCCCTCTCCGAAAACTCATCTCGCTCTCGGGGACCCCCTGCTCAACGAAGGACAGGTGGGCTTTGACTTTCTGCACAGACCTAATATGGTGTGAAACCCGCTGCCCGTGCAGGAGGAGCCCTGCATAAGGCCGCTGGTAGTTCAACTGGTCGCCCAGGGGTCGATTAGCCTGTACATACACATTCGAGCAATCTGTATACAAATCACTCGGGCCCTCTATAACCTGGCTAGAACACCCGAAAACCGCGAACTCGCCTGCCTGAGAGGTCTGAGGCAAACCCGCAAAAACAATGCCGAAAGCTCGCCCCAGGAACCTGAAAGCCCGATCGAAAATCGCAAGACCCCCAGGCCGCCCTGTTCAGTTCTGGCACGACACATCTGGTACAACCGCCGTGCAAGAATAGT
The DNA here is from genome assembly GCA_963575745.1 of Prorocentrum cordatum. Taxonomy (NCBI): domain Eukaryota; class Dinophyceae; order Prorocentrales; family Prorocentraceae; genus Prorocentrum; species Prorocentrum cordatum. The sequence continues at coordinate 310,017 of CAUYUJ010017804.1, forward strand.
TCACCCATCACCGTGTTCTCCCCTCCCGTCACACCCTCCTCCCATTGCCGCACGGTCTTGCACTCCTTATCGGGCCTAGGCCAGAAGTCGCCAGGGTGGGGAAAGATAGCACGCGTGAGGAGGAGAAGGTCCTGGGGGTTGTCGGTGCCCATACCGCCCACATACTGCTGACACCTTTCTGAGACAATCTCGGCCCGCTCGTCAGCGCAGGCCTGGCAATGCCAGAGGCGGTGCAGCAGTGTGTCGGGCCCCTGTCCGCAACAGGGGCATACGACTGACTCCAACTGATACCCGAGACAACGCGCACGAACGCTCGCCCAGCTGGCATCGCATCCGGTAGCTCGCACAGCCGCCTTGCCAGACGGGGATACTTTACTGGAGCTGAGGGCCCGCTTGAGCACGTCGCAGCATAGCCCGGGGAACTCCAAGGCAAATTTTTGCGCGGCCAACCTCTCCAAGCTCCGAAGGACCGCGTGCCCGAGCAGAATCTCCAAAAGCCCCAGGCTAACCTCCGTCAAAGTCAGCTGCTCCCCGAAACCATTTTCCAGAGTGACCCAATGTATCAACTTCCACTGGATGCGCTTCAGGCTCAAAAACATCGCGGAGAAAGGCCCCGTGACATCTCTCCAAGAGGTCGAAGGCGGCGTCGAAGAACAAATCCGCACAGCTTCTCGGAGCTCTGCGAAGCTGAAGCACCACCGATAAGCACCTGGGCGGGCACACCAGAGTTCTTCGGCGTACCTGACGACGGGAGCCACCGCCGCAAGCCACGTGGGGTCGCCCTCCATAGTGAGGAGGCTTGTGAGCGACCTGCCTTTCAATCTTGGCCCATCGCAGAGCCAGCGTGCTGTCTGAGACGGTGCAACTCCCCATCCGAGATACCGTGGACCCATACACACCAGGGAGGGGCCCCGAAACCTATATTTTCTTGGCGTGGGACGTGATCTGTTTGTCATGACCGTCACCTTTCTCGCATTGGCCCTCAGGGTGGTCAAACGGAGTTTGAACTTGGACTCGTGGGCGGCCTTCTTAACGTAAACTGTCCGACGTGACCTGCCAGCGGAGAAATCGATGCCCAGGTCGACCACGCTGTCGGCCAGAGGCCCTGAACGGCCCCCGAGAAAAAGCTGGAGCTGCCTGGCCACAACTCCGCCCGAGCACACAAGGTTGCCCTGGCTCGCCTTGGACAGGGAGATCGAGCAGCCGCACTCGGTGACTAAGGCCTGCTCCAATTGCCTGGAACCTTCCTTGATGCCAGAAAACACGCCCCCCGAGGTCCCCGCGGCATCCAGACCCGAGTCGTCAGTAAACTGCGCCAGGAAAACACCCCTGGGAAGCTGCAACCCACTAAGCGGCCCCAGGGGATACACCCTCACTAGAGAAGTGGCCATGGAGCAGCCTGCCACCACGCCTCGGCCGGCAAAGCAAGGCCCCGCGACGGCCGTAGCCATGCGAACGAAACGCCCACACCTGTAGGCAAAGAGACACAGCTGCGTGATAGGGGTGGGAAACCCGAACATCCTGGACTCCTCGGCCAAAAATTGGAGGGAGAAATGCTCGTATAATTTTGTCAGAACCCACAAAAGCATCACCGAAATCGCTCCTTTCCTCGTACTGAGCTCAGCACGGCCAGCCTGCCGCCAGACCGTGTCGGCCGCTGACGCAAAGGAGCTGCCAGTGAAAAATACCCTAGCACTCCTAGCCTCCCACTCCGCCGCCAGATCACGTCTGCATTTCCAAAAAAAAAACCGAAACATGGCAACAAACAATCCGATAGGTCTGTATCCCCCCGACGCGCTGGATAGAAGCACCACCTGTATGAACTGGAGCTGGCGCGGCAGGCTGGAGAGCGATTCGAAGATCGCGATAAAGAGACCCACCACCTGCAGAGCGGACTCGGAGAGCCACGAGTAGTGCCTCAGGTGAAACCCGTCTACCGCCTGGGCCGTAGACATCATGAAGGCAGCCGAAACCGACCTAACACGGTCGACCGAAGCCATCGGAAGGGGCTGGCAGGTGCCTTCAAACATACGTTCAGGAGCTTCCGAGGTGGCCTCCCAAAGTTTGGCCCACGCCGAGGCCTCGCTTTTCAAAAGGCTCAACGGGTCCGAGATAACTAAGCCCCCCGCCGAGAGAGTGGTGGTGGGTTTCCAACCAGGGGCCTCCTTGGAAGCCAAGTGGGCGTTATTCTCACCTTCCTTCATTGCCGTGAGAAGCCAGTCTTTCCACCCGGCATCACCTTCGTGCCGCGCTTCCCCCTGGAGCTTGGCAGCATACTGCTGAGCCAGCTTCAGCAAGTCGTCGGCAGCCTCCAGCCACTCGCACTTGCTGATTTGAAACTCTGAGCAATCGTGGCACTCGACGGCCACAGGCAGGGCGCGGACGAGAGCCTGTATCGTGCTGAAGAAGTCACTCAAGCCTTCCTCCCCGATGCTACTCACGCAAGAAGGGGCTCCAGAATGCAACCCTAGGTCTTCTCCGCGTCCTGGGAACCTTCCCGGAACTCAATCTTCAAGTCCTGGAAACGATACGTGACCCACTTGCCCGCAAACAGCTTAGGGTGCCTGAAGGGGGGGGGGGGGCCTTGTCCTTGATGATGGGGGCCCAGTGCAAGTGCGGTGACTTGCTACGGGCACCATGGTAGGGCAGCGAAGTCTGAGCGAGGTCGCACAGCTCCCGTTTGGCAAGATTGGCCTACAAACCATAAGCTCAATCTAGCATGTCCTGGGCCTCCGAGATGTTGCCCGAAAAGGCCGTCCCCAGACAACCCTCAGCAGCAGCGATAACCTGGTTCCAGTCTGGAGGCGCACGGCCAACTCCCATCGGCCTTTCCTTCGGAATCGGTGGCGGCATACGAAACGTCAGCGCACGCAGTTGTGAAAGCCGAGGATACAAATGGAGGTGAACAGGCTTGTGAGGCGTGAGCTGAGCAACCTGCGCGATGCTCGCCTCCGTGACGCCCTTCGCAATGCCCCCCAGCGGGAAAGAAAAAACAAAAAACATCCAGGAAACTCCAGCTCCCCAACGATCGGCAGGTCCACGAGCCCGTCGGTTTGATCAAGGACCCCTCCAACTTCTCAGGAAACCCCGCCTCCAAGAGGATCTCTGGCGCCATGTTCCAGTCCCCCCCCCCAGGATAGCCTGATGCCTAGACATCTTCACAGCGGCCCCCGCGGTACTCAAACTGTCGAGATTACAACTAGTAAGACCTTCACAGTCAAAGAGATAGGCGGACATAATCAGGAAGGGCGCGCCCCCTGGGAGCTGCGCAATCGCGCTGACCACCTCCCAGCATACAACGCGGAGCCCCATATATGCTCATGCAGGCACAGGAAGTCCCTCGCGAGGACCCCGACACCGCCCGACGAACCTTCCCCTTGGCCAGCCACGGCAGGAGCTAAGATGGCCTTCCAACCGTGCCGACTGCACCGCGATGTCGCCTCCTTCAAAGCCGTGGCCTTGACAATGTGGTGCTCCTGCAGAGAAATGATGTGTGCCGTTATATTGCTGAGCCATTCCTTGAACGAGTTCCAGCAAGTAGCGCTGCAGCTCTCAATGACCAGACCGAAACCTTCTGAACTGGGCGGCTCTGGGGGGCCTCCAGAAAGTCGAAAGAGCGAGCGGCTCCTATGAGACTCGGGACCCCTGGGCGACTCACAGCACAGGCAGCACTGAAATCGCACAGGTGAGAAGGGGGGAGCTGCCTCCAGCAGGTCCCCCAGACGACGACCCCGAACAGCTCGAAGTCTCCCCCAGTGTCGTCGTCGAACTCAACGAACAGGATTCCGATGTAGATCCATCGCAAGGTGTGGGCGAGGAAGTAGCCCAGGATGCGGTAGGTGAACGAGCTCTCCTAGCCCCGCGCTGCAGAGAACGTTCGTCGTGAACCTGAGGTGCTGAAGTAGCCGTCGGCGCGCAGGCCGACCTCGGTGACAAAATCCGCCCAGCACCCGAGCCTGGAGAGACGCCCTCGCCTGCCCAACAGGTGCAAGGCTGCCGCCCAGAGCTTTCGCGCCCCCGACCGGCTGGGGCCATGGGGACGCGGCGCCCTCCGAAGGCCCCGGTGCCTGCAGACCGCCAACGGCGGCGGTCGCTCCCCCTCCATTATCCCATTTGGGAGGGCCTCTGGCAACCGCGACGGCTGCCAAGGGTTGAAGGGGGGCCGCGGGGCCCCGCAGAGATGCCGGGGCCCTCCGCGACGCCGTCGCCGCTCCAGACGATGCCGAAGCAGCCGTAGTCGCCGCCGCCGAAGAGCAGGGAGGTGATGAAGTAGAATATGTACTGCTTCCCCATGGTCGAGACTGGAGCCCAGCCTTCACCACGTCGCAGCAGTTGAAGCGAACGCGGCACCCCTTAGAAGCTCGACGCGACCCTCCTCCACGCTTCAAGATACCTCTCACTGCGCTACCAACTCCGTGTCTGACTTTGCTCTCGTGCCAGCCGCCTCCATGGCAGCCTCAGCAGCCGCCGTGGCTGCCCTGGCCTTGCTCTTGAGCTTCTCGCTGTCAGACACCGTCGCCGCTGCAGCCGACGCTCAGGGCGCCGCGGCCTGGGAGGCAGGCTCTGCTGGTCCCTGAGGTGGCGCGCCAGGATCCTCAGCCCCCCCCTGTCCAGCCTCGGTCGCCGTCTTCCGTTTCTTCTCAAGCCTCTGCTGCAGCGCCTGGTGCTCAGCCTGCAGCGCCGCGCCCTTCTGGCGGACCCCGCCGAAGAAGGTGCCCGCCATCTGCTTGAGCGTCTGGGGCCTCTGGTTCTTACGATTCTGAGCCTCGTCGCAAGTATCCTGCCCCAGCTCCTCGAACTGCTGGCAACCGAAGAGTCCGTCATCACCCAGCGCGAGGTTGCCGAACTCACCGTCCATGAGCTTCGACAGCGAGAGCTTGACGGGCTGAGCGGCACAGCTCGGCCGCGCACACGTCAGCAGCAACCTCCGCACCGCCAGCTTGCACTCGGCTCCGGCCGCATCCAGCTCCGCAACCAACTGGCGCTGGGTCTCCACCTGCTCGAGCAAGTTGCCGAGCACCGCGTGCTCAGCCTCCAGCTTGCCCTTGGCCTTGCGAACTCTCGCGCGGGCCTTGATGGCACGAAGCTGGGCCGTCTTCTTGCCCTCGGCAGGCTTGCCGACCTGGTCAAGGAGCAGCTTGCACTTCTTCGCAGTGGGCTCGCCTCCAGATTTCTCAGCCATCTTGGCCATGGATCACAACTCCTCCTTGGACAAAGAAGCGGGGGCTGAGGGCTGGGACTTGGCCTCGATGGCCGCTCGATACGTCTCGGCCCTCTCACTGTCACCCTTGGACTCGGCGAGCGCCGCCAAGGCCTGCATGGCGTCGCCCCCGGGGCCGGGAAGCGGCTTGCCGCCAGCGCCGCCAGCGCCGCGAGGAGGGCGATCGCGCGCCCGCGGCGGCATCGAGGCGCCGCCGTCGCGCTCCGTGCCGCAGCGCTTGCGCCAACGCCAGTTAGCCCGGTTCTTCGCACAACGGCAGTCTGGCTGAGAGCAGCGCCACAGCTCTCCGCCCTGTGAGCGACCACTGGCTGAGGGCGCCCGCGGCGCTGGCCTGGGCGGAGGCCCCGCGCGCGGCCCACCTTTGCCGCCGCCGCCAGCGCCCACGCTGGCGAGATGACCGTCGCCGTGGTGGTGACGCAGAAGCTGCCGAGCACGATGGACTGCGAGGGCCTGGCGCGCGCTGGCCCGCCGCCGCCGCAGACGCCTGCGCCGGGCGGGCAAGGACTGCCGATCGCGGCGGCCTCGGCCCGTCGCGTCGCCCTTCGCCCCTGGTGCAGAAGGCTGGGGGATCGGACAGACGGGCCCCCTGTGGCCCGCGGGCCCGAGCCAACCTTGAGCCAAAATGGCTGCGGACGAGGGGGGGGAAAAGGGGGAGGAGGAGGGGGGGGGGAAGGGCAGCAGGAGGGGAAGGGAAGGGGGAGGGGAAGGACGGAAAAGGGGGAGGATGGGGAGGATAATTGAATTCTCAACCTTGAACGAACGGCGAAGGATCGTGGAACGGCCCCGGCCTCAGCCGAAGATGCAGTCGTAGAAGACGTAGTTCGCCACGGGGATGTCCTCGCCCAGGGCGTCATGGAATTCTTGCTGTCGTTCATGATGGTCGAGTGGATGTGGTGCCCCGTGATGCTTGCCGTATGTCGTATATATATATATATAGATGTATACATATAAATATATATACATATATATATATATATATATATAACTGTCAACATCGCACCCTTCATTGTCATGCCACTGGTCCCTCTGCAATATATCCTTGCTTGACCACTCTGGCTTTCTCATGGGCGTGTTTTCTGTCCTGTGGCATCAGGTTTCCGTCTTCGAGTCGCACAAGTCTCCAGCTAGTCCGTAAATTGAAATCTTGTCATATCATCAAAAAGCATATTTGCCGCATGCACATGGGCGATGCTTCGAAAACGTCCAATCAAACCCTCCCTCAAGGACATGTTACAATTTTTGGGTGTTGTCTATAATCGGCCCGCGCCCCCCAGCGATGAGTTCAAACAAATCCATGCAACGAGTCGCTCCGTCGCAAGATGTCGCGACATTTTCATGATTCTCCATGTCCAACAACTGCTTTGGCCTCGCAGGACTGCCGATGATTATTTGATTGAATAGCTCCGTCATCCGTGAAGACATGAGCTGCGCCAGTTGCAGCCTACCAACACATGCACTCGCCTCGGCGCGTGAGGTACTAAAAGGCGAATTGCGTCCGTGCCCGGCATCATATCGTGCTAATGAAAGAAGCTATCACACCTGCGCATCCTGGGTCCACCCATGATTTGCACGAAATTACTGTTGCAAGAATATCCAGATTGTTTCGAAGCGCGCCTAGCACCAGTGATTGAAACGAAACGAAGCGGAATACGCAACATGTGACAGCGGAGCCCCTTCACGGTCTGAGTCTTCCTGGGGCACGGCAAGAACTGTCTACACTTCTTGATATTTGTGCTCGATGGCTGTGGCGTCTCGGCTTGTAGCGCAACCGCTTCACAACGTAAGTCCACGCGCGTCGAGCATACCTATAAGAGACACAACACAGGGAGCGGAAGCTGCGATGTTCCTCGGCATCAAGAGCCAAGGTCTCCTGCTCCAGATGCCTGGTATGCATGACTGTCGCGGGCTTGAGCTACACCAGGTTCTGTCCTTGACCCAGCAGGATAGTCCAGAAGCCAGGGGCTGGTGTTGCAGCCCAACAAAGATCAAAAGGAGCGGACATCACTAGACCCAATTTCCAGAATGAACAGACAATTTGACGCGCAAGAAACCCATGAACTTCTGCAGCTATGTTCACGAGGTCACCCACGTGACCTATATGTATACACAATCCGTTGTCCATATGTATAGATACCTATAAATACACACGTATATATATATATATATATATATATATATATATATGTACATGAATATATGTGTATATATATATATATATATATATATATATATATGTGTGCGTGCATGCCCACAACTTGCCGTCCCATGGCACTATATAGGAAAAGTTCTCGTCGTGGTAGGCCCGCTGAATAGTCGGCCCCTCACCGTGGCGCTAGTCGACGAGGCCGCGCATGGCCTCCAGCATCTCCAGCGCGGAGTAACATGCCATAGTCCTTGACACAAAGGGCAATTGCCTTCAATTGCGCGAAGGCGTCTCCACGCGTGAGGAGGTGGCCTGAAGCGAACTCGTGGAATCTCTCGCATCTCGTGGCCGACCTCGGCCGCGCGTCTGACCGCTTCCGCAAACTTGAGGCTCCGCAGGACAAGGGCGCTGCTGTTCGGGCTCTCCACCACCAAGTCACACTGGGAATCCAAGAAGACCGCCATGCGATGAGATAGTCGCGAGGCTGCGGGGATGCTGTTCTTCTGCCTCTCCAGGAAGCCTCTGACCCGACAGCGTCTCTGCACGATGTGTTTTGAACGGTCTTTCGATTTCTGAACCCACTTGCCATGGCGGTGTTGCGCGAGACCGATGCACGAGCAAGGTGGGAGACTTTGTGCTGAACGGGACGCATTACCTCCTTTCGATCTGCAACTTCAACAGCTCCACAGCTGGACAATGGCGAATGACATCGTCGGGCGTAAGATTTCATCACTGGACGCACTGCAGCGTTCATCGTCTTTCGGATCACGATAGAAACGCCGCGACGTTCACGAGGGCCCAGGCACCGCAAGAGACGACTCGCGGTCCTGCCACGGCAGATGTCCATTTTATTTCACCCTCGTCTGATGCAAGAGCCACTCGGCGTCGTGAGCAATGTGGCACATGGCGCCCACAGTGCAGCCGTCCTTTGTAGTCCGTGACCCGTCGATTGTCGATCTTGATCGGCCGATGCAGTCCAGCAAGTAGGGAAAGGATTGTGACAAAGGTAGCTTGCGCTTAGGCCAATTGCTCTGTGATCGGCACGGTCGGCCCTGACGGGCCGTCGGTGATCAGTCGCGGCGGTTTCTGGTCTGGTGGAGACAGAAGAACTGTGCTGTCCAGACCTTTGCCCTTCGAGGCTTCTGCTGACGCTGCTGATGACGTCGATGCTGGCTGCGCGGCAGCACCCGGCAGTGCCCCGGGGGTGCTCGAAGACGCGTCTGATGCTGAAGATATCGTCGGAAGTGCAGTTGGAGCAGGCGGAACTGGTGCTGCCGTCGTCACAGTTGGTGGAAATCTCGCCAGTAGACTCGTTGGTCGATGTCTTGCACTGGGAGTCAATAGAGCAAGAGGTCGTTCTGCTTCATCTGGAAAACGTGGAACACGCGAACGCGACCTGTCGGGACTGCCAGCGCTGCTGCTTCTGAAATACCGAGCTGCTCATATGAGATTTGGCTGCCAAGCTTCTCGTCTGAGATAGGACTGCCGACTGATGATGGAGATGGTGCAGGACTCCGAGGGGTCAACCTCGCATCTGGTGCTGCTGGCACCTGCGGGGGATCTGCATGTCCACGCGCACTTGATCAGGTGACCTTTGGCCGCTCGGTTGAGACGGCGGCGTCCGTGGAGGATGCTGCACCGTCCACGGAGCCGCTGGATGCTTAGCGATGCTGCTGGTGAGCTGGTTGAGCTGTTGGAGACAATACTTGCGTCGACATTGGCCTCTCATGCAACGTGGCAGCGTCAGTTGCTACGCGCGGCTGCGGAGGAGCTGGCGGCGATCCCGGTGGAACCTGTGGCCATCGTGCCGGCCAGGACGGAAGCGTCAGGAAACGCGTTACTGGAGAGCCCCTGGACGACATTCCGTCATCCCAAGGCCCAGAAGGCCACGGAGGAGGCTGCCGCATCATCCTGTTCCCAGGTTCAACACATCGCCAATATCAGGTTCATGCTCCACCGATGAATGAACCTCATCTCTGGTCTGGAAGAATCACGAGAGCTCGCGTGACGAATCCTGCCTTGGACCATGGGGTGCCAAGATGATGCTGACGCTCACGAGCATCTCCTTGACCGCGTGGATCGACCTGGACATTCAATGCCACAGAACCAAAACATCTCTGCGAGCTGATGGGATCGAAATTGTTCCCCTTGCACTGCCTGCCGACTTGAATGCCGCCGATGTCGTTCTCGCGAAATGCGGCCGAGGTCACCTTCGTGGCAACCTTGTAGATCGTCGGCCCGTTCTCGTAGACGTCTCGAGGCAGGGTCGCGGACTGACCCTCGGACGCATTGAAGAACTTGCCGAAGATAAGCGAAGTGCTTAGAACCCGCTGCTCGATCGACCTTAAACTCAAATACCACTCGCTCTGATCCGCGCCACTATGCAGTAACCGCGCGAATCCAATGCGAGGTCTGATGCGGAGAGGCAGTGCCATCTCAGGATTGCCGCGCTAAGATGCAATAGCTTTGTTCTATGGACCGTAGCTCTTGATCAGACCTGCTGGTCCTCTCCACCCAGCGTCATATGCCAAGTCGGTTACTCAGGGCAAATCAACTATGGCTCCGCCCAAGAGCCGCGCCGCATCTTCTGGCGTGCGCCGTTGAGCTCGAGCGCTGTAAACCGCGGCAATCCTGTCATCGATGATCGCGGCATTGATGGCGTCCTTGGCGGCCGTGCGAAGCCGCGGCGGGGTCTCCGCGGCGTCGGGCGCGCTCTCAAGGATGCCGAAGTGCGCCGTTAGACCAGGGCCCTCGAAGTCGCAAGGCGCTCGAGGCTGAACCACTGTAAGTGATGCTGCCGAGGAATGTCCACCATAACGCAAGGAAATATTGGTCGTGATGAAGCTCTCCTCGGCACGCCGCCCCTGACATTCCAACCTTGCGTCGTACCTGAACGCAACATTCACAGTTCCAAACTGCAGCGTGAGCTTGTCCTGCTTTATCGAGAAGCGCCCGCAATCCTTGGGCGCGTAGGTCAATTGCTCTGTGATCGGCACGGTCGGCCCTGACGGGCCGTCGGTGATCAGTCGCGGCGGTTTCTGGTCTGGTGGAGACAGAAGAACTGTGCTGTCCAGACCTTTGCCCTTCGAGGTTTCTGCTGACGCTGCTGATGACGTCGATGCTGGCTGCGCGGCAGCACCCGGCAGTGCCCCGGGGGTGCTCGAAGACGCGTCTGATGCTGAAGATATCGTCGGAAGTGCAGTTGGAGCAGGCGGAACTGGTGCTGCCGTCGTCACAGTTGGTGGAAATCTCGAAAAGGACTGCGGGAACTGGCACTGGCGCCAGTAGACTCGTTGGTCGATGTCTTGCACCGGGAGGCAATAGAGCAAGAGGTCGTTCTGCTTCATCTGGAAAACGTGGAACACGCGAACGCGACCTGTCGGGACTGCCAGCGCTGCTGCTTCTGAAATACCGAGCTGCTCATATGAGATTTGGCTGCCAAGCTTCTCGTCTGAGATAGGACTGCCGACTGATGATGGAGATGGTGCAGGACTCCGAGGGGTCATCCTCGCATCTGGTGCTGCTGGCACCTGCGGGGGATCTGCATGTCCACGCGCACTTGATCAGGTGACCTTTGGCCGCTCGGTTGAGACGGCGGCGTCCGTGGAGGATGCTGCAACGTGCGCGGAGCCGCTGGATGCTTAGCGATGCTGCTGGTGAGCTGGTTGAGCTGTTGGAGACAATACTTGCGTCGACATTGGCCTCTCATGCAACGTGGCAGCGTCAATTGCTACGCGCGGCTGTGGAGGAGCTGGCGGCGATCCCGGTGGAACCTGTGGCCATCGTGCCAGCCAGGACGGAAGCGTCAGGAAATGCGTTACTGGAGAGCCCCTGGACGACGCTCCGTCATCCCAAGGCCCAGAAGGCCACGGAGGAGGCTGCCGCATCATCCTGTTCCCAGGTTCAACACATCGCCAAGATCAGGTTCATGCTCCACCGATGAATGAACCTCATCTCTGGTCTGGAAGAATCACGAGAGCTCGCGTGACGAATCCTGCCTTGGACCATGGGGTGCCAAGATGATGCTGACGCTCACGAGCATCTCCTTGGCCGCGTGGATCGACCTGGACATTCAATGCCACAGAACCAAAATATCTCTGCGAACTGATGGGATCGAAATTATTCCCCTTGCACTGCCTGCCGACTTGAATGCCGCCGATGTCGTTCTCGCGAAATGCGGCCGAGGTCACCTTCGTGGCAACCTTGTAGATCGTCGGCCCGTTCTCGTAGACGTCTCGAGGCAGGATCGCGCACTGACCCTCGGACGCATTGAAGAACTTGCCGAAGATAAGCGAAGTGCTTAGAACCCGCTGCTCGATCGACCTTAAACTCAAATACCACTCGCTCTGATCCGCGCCACTATGCAGTAACCGCGCGAATCCAATGCGAGGTCTGATGCGGAGAGGCAGTGCCATCTCAGGATTGCCGCGCTAAGACGCAATAGCTTTGTTCTATGGACCGTAGCTCTCGATCAGACCTGCTGGTCCTCTCCACCCAGTGTCATATGCCAAGTCGGTTTCTCAGGGCAAGTCAACTATGGCGCCGCCCAAGAGCCGCGCCGCATCTTCTGGCGTGCGCCGTTGAGCTCGAGCGTTGTAAACCGCGGCAATCCTGTCATCGATGATCGCGGCATTGATGGCGTCCTTGGCGGCCGTGCGAAGCCGCGGCGAGGTCTCCGCGGCGTCGGGCGCGCTCTCAAGGATGCCGAAGTGCGCCGTTAGACCAGGGCCCTCGAAGTCGCAAGGCTCTCGAGGCTGAACCACTGTAAGTGATGCTGCCGAGGAATGTCCACCATGACGCAAGGAAATGTTGGTCGTGATGAAGCTCTCCTCGACACGCCGCCCCTGACATTCCAACCTTGCGTCGTACCTGAACGCAAAATTCACAGTTCCAAACTGCAGCGTGAGCTTGTCCTGCTTTATCGAGAAGCGCCCGCAATCCTTGGGCGCGAGGTCTGGAAATACAGCCCCTTCTTGGTCAGAACCAAGCAATCGCGTTGGTCCCGAATGCTTCACCCGAATAAGAAATTCCACATTCATCACTCATCTGCTGTTTCTCCTGGAATCCGCGCGGCGAGTGCGCAGCGGATGCACTCATCCGCAAGGATCAAGGCGGCCATGTCCCAGATGAGTCACAAGTCTGTCTGCGCGAAAAAATACACAGTGGAATCGCAGTGGCTCCATGCTGAGGCCGAATAGGATGTCGTCGCCACTTCGTACGCCCTGCGCACTTGGAAAAATTGATACCGCCACTAACGCATGAACCCGCGCGCCGCAGGCTCCTCGACGAAGCAAGGGGCCCATGTCATCTCGAGGTGCGCACTAGAATTCGATGTGAAGTCGAAGAACGGTGCTGACTGCTGGGTCATTCGGCTTTCCTCTCATCTCACTGAAATCGAAGCTCGGCTCGATCTAGTCCTGCAACTCAAGCACCGCGCCATCATCTTGATCGAGAGACTTTGGACCCACTGATTTCTTCAATAAGTGGGCCATCAGGCCCAGCCACGCCCAAGTTCGCGATGCCGCAAAAATGTTCAGACAATTGGGATGGGGGGGGGACGTAGTAATACTTCTCATCAGTAATAAGCTGGCGGTCCTTGCCGAGGCAGCAGCGCGCCTGGGGCTCGTTAGCCGCGCGGCGCCGCTTCGCGCGGCCCAAGTAGTTCGGGAGCTTGTCGCCGCAGTTGCTCTTCAACCACCTCTCCAAGATACCCCGCTTGATGGCGTTGACGGTGAAGCTCGCGGCGTTCGCGACCCCGCCGTCTACGTGATCCACCCGCTCGTGGCGCGATGTTTCCCGCGCGAGCCCCCGCTGGCGGCGAATGGCTTCAAAGGGTGGCGCGGTCGCGCCCCGTTTGTCCGAGGCAAGGACGTCGCCCTTGCTGAAGAAGTTGAACATGCCGAGATTGCCCTTCATCTCTTTGCACCCGCGGGGCTTGCCGCCACTCGCGTCTGCGGGGTGATCCAAGATGCGGCGCGCGAAGCGCGCGCGGGGTTCCCCCATGCAGCGCGGCGCCCCATGTCCAGATCAGGCCCTTTTGGGGCGCGCCGCCTTGTTCGACCTCGCGCAGGAACGGCTCGTCGACAACGAGGGCGCGATTGACGATCGTCTCCTTGACTTATTTCGCGAACTTATTGGGCGCATTCCGCGCGCGATTCTTCTTCTTCTTCTTCTGCGCGACCTTCATGGCGGGGGCTTTCTTTGGCGCGGGTCGAACAGCGGGCCGCTTGCGCGCGCCGCCCCCGGGCGCCCGCAGCTCCCTGATCGAGTTCGGGCAAACGAGATCGCGCCAGTCGCTCGTGCGCCCCCTGAGGGTGGATCGCCGCGCGCCCATCGCCTTGCGCCCGACGCGGGGCAAATCAAAAATTGTGGTTTTGTGGATGTAGTCGGCGAGCCACATGACCCAGCAGTTCAGTTTGTCCATCCAGTGCCCCGCGCGCGCGCCATCGAATAATGTAAAAAAAGCGGCGCTCGGCTGACTTTTTTGGGGGCCCTCCGCGGTCGATTCTGCCCGCGCCCTTGCGCGTCCTCGGCGGCGGCGGAGGCGAGGGCCAGGGCGGCCGCGCGGATGGAAACTCGCCGCCGGCGCGGGGAGTCGGAGGCGAGGGCCAGGGGCCGCGAGGGGCGATCGAGCCGCGGCGGTTACCGCGGGCAAGCAACGGCCACCGCCCAACAACCAAGCACTGCACCAACACACGCTGATTCACCGACGTCACAACCATACGCAACACGCACCGAATGCCCACAGCACTTTGGCGAAAAACTGCGGCAGTGAAAATGCGCCCACGTGCCTGTTTTCACTGGTCGGCAACGCATGGGAAAAAGGACATGTTGACGAGATGTGCTCATGCGTGGCTGGCAACTCACCTGGGGCCAAAAAAGAAAGACGCGCGCCCCCGCTGCGGCGCGCGCCCCATCACTGCCCGAATGTACAGCGGCAGCGCAGTCAGCGCCTCAGAAATCACGCCACTCGCGGCCCCCCCTTCGGCGTTCAGTCCATGCCGCCGTCGACGCCCATTGCCGCCGCCGCCTCTTCGTCCTCGGAGCCCGAGTCGGGCGCCGCAGCCTGCGCGGGGTCGGCTGCCTCTGCCTCGAGGAGCTGCTCAATGGCCTGCTTCAGCTGCGTGCTCTGGTATGACTCCGCAACCTTGGCGGGCGATGGAGGGGCCGGGTCGAGGCTGGCGCCGCTGGGCCCCAGCAGGCGCCTGAACTTGCGGGCGTCGGGCGACAAGTGCTCCCGCTCGACGCCGACGAGGGGGCCGACTGCGCGGCGTGCGCGCGCCTCGCCTGCGCCGCCTGCGCGGCAGAGTCGATGGGCGCCCTTTCCAACTGCAAGAGGCGCTGCCAGTCGTCAGGAAAGATTATGTCGCCTTTCTTGGGCGCCCCGCACAGACGCCCCCCCTCTTCTGCGAGGTGCTCGCCCACGCCCGCGACGTTCTTCCGCTGCGCGTCGGCTTCCTGCGCCCTCGCAGCCTGCCAGTAGATGAACTTTTTAGCGTTGACGATGAAGGCCGCTCTCTCGACGACGGCCATGGCGCACGCGGGCGCCATCTTCGCGTGGAACGTAGGGCGAAGCAAGTTCAAGAACCCGCTGAAGTTGACGCGAGGCCAGACGTCGTCCTTGATCGCGCCATGATCGCACGTCTGGTCAGCAGCGGCGCGGAGCTCTCCCTTGACCCACTCCGCGGCCCCCCGCGTCGCTCAGCGCGCGCCCTCAAATTGTCCCACACCCAAAAGCGCTTTCACCATCTTGGCTGGTAACTGGCTCAAGCAGCCGTCGTCCGCGAAAGCGCCCATGGCGAGGGCGCCTGGTTCGCCGCGCAGGAAATCGATCTCCGGCGCCGCCCTGACGCGCGCCTTATCCTAGTCGATCCCGCGCAACCTGGCGCCGCGGTCGCGCGCGGCTAACCCGTGCGCCTCCCCCGCGGGGGTCTTCCCGCAATCTGGCTCGCCCACGAGGCAGAGCGACGCGAGCGGGTCGATACGCTCCTTGGGGATGTTCAAGAACTAAGGCTCGACGTGCTTCTCGACGAGGAACAGGTTGCGCTGTCACTCCTTCTTTGCAAGGGCCCCCTCGGCCAGCGCGTCGCGCGCAGCTTCGTCCCCCGGCAGCCGCGCAGCGGCGCCCCCCGCCTGAGCGCCCTGGCCCCCAGCGCCAGCTGGGCGCATGCGAATCCAGCGTCGACGCTCTCGCCGCTCATCTCGTGAAAGACGCCCACTTTGCACTTCTACTTGACTTCTGGGGACGAGTGGAACTGACGAAAATGGTCGCACCCCCCGCGTGCTCGAAAGTGCACTGCCGCTCGCGCAGGCCGACCTCGGGGCGCTGAAAGACCAGCTTCTGCGCTTCGCAGACTGCGAGCTGCGAGAAGACTTGGAAACGCATCTCCATCTCTGGAATTATGTAACTTTGGTTCGTCTCCGCGTGAGCCACCCTCTGAAGCGGGTTCATCAGATCTTCGCAGCGCGCAAGGTTGGCGTCTGACTTCGACTGGAACTCATTCAATCGATCCGACAAGCCTGACGAACGAAGGAGCACGTGAATTGTTCCAAAATCATTGATCTCCAAACCTGACTTCTGGCGCGCGTCGTCATGCGTCATTCTCCGAATCGACCGGTCTGGCAAGCTGAGGATGCCCCGATTGTGCATAGAAAACGCGGCGGGCGACTGGGCATGCAACTTTTGCTCCTGCATGCCTAGCTCTCGCTGCGTGCACGTGGCCAGATCGAGGTGGTTCGCCTTGACGCGACTGGCGATCTGGAGCGCTGCGCCGCGCGCGCGACTGGCCATCGCAGATCCACAGGCACTGCCTCCCACGGAGTCTGGCGCCACCAGATTTGAAAGAGCTGAACATACCTACGATGAAGATACTTCGGCGCGCCTGCCCCCCAGCCGGGCGGCGCGCCCATGGTGAAACTTCCCGCGGGCAGGCCCGGCTCTGAAGCACTGCCGCGACCATCATGGGCCATCGTAATGAAGGCCCCCCGAAGAAACAGAAGACGCGTGAAACTGCGATGCCATGAGAAGGTCTTTGCGCGGCGCGCGAATTCGGATGTCCTGGTCAACGGGCGCCAGCGCGTCGCACTGGCCAGGGAGACCCAGGAGAAACTCTCGACGGGGCGGGTCTCCGTGATGCCGCGCGCCCTGATGGCGGGGCTGGAGACGACGATGGCACGCCGATCGCTACCAAAGTTAGTTCCTCAGCCTTGACCCTGGGGCGCAGGATCAACGCGCAACCTTGCTCTCCCAAAATGACAACTGCGCAGCGCGCAGTCCTCAAAGAGGCGGCCGAGGCTTGCACGCATCTTCACAAAGAGGGGGGGCGGGAGTCGGAGGGGAAGGCGCAAAGAGGGGATGGCGACGCGGGGCGGGTCTCCGCCCCCTGGCACGCCGGCCAAACGCAAGAGGCTAGCCAAAAGGAGAACTCCGATCGCGGGCTAGTTCCTGGCGCGCTTCGAAACGCGAGACTGCAATTGCTTGCCCGACAGATCGGGGCCACTCGCTGGCCCTGCCAGGAGCATTAGCAGCCGCGAGTAGCCGCCCGCGAAGGCAGCCGCGAATAGCCGCCCAGGCTGACAGCCGCGAATAGCCGCCCAAGCATATCAAAGGGATCCTGCGCAGCGACGAGGAGCGCAGGCCCCAAACGCCCCCCAAAGGAGGTCCAGGAAACGAGGCGAATCCAGCCACCGCGACGAGGAAACGCCACCCGATGGCAGCGCGTAAATTTGGGGGCGAACCCAGCCCTGGCGGCAGGAGGCGACCAGGCCGCCAGCTCAGTCACTCCCGAGCCACGAGGCGCCGCTGCACATCGGCCCAGGAATCCTACCTGTGAGTCGCCGCCTCCTTCAGCTGCTTGCGCGAGAATGAGTCGAGGACCGACGCGTCCTGACTGTCCTTGAACTTGTCCTTATTCTTGCGTTTCTCGCCCTTGCCCCCGACGCCCTTGCCCTTGCCCTTAGGGGGGGGGGGGGGGGGGGCGCGTCGAGCTCCAGGTCTCCAACGCCTTCGCTGCCGACGACGGTCGCCGCGCCCGCCGCCTCGGCGCCCCCGAAGTCCTCGATGCGGCTTGCGACGCCGCTGCGATTGCCGTCGGCCCACCGGCGCATGAGCCCGTCGTCGTCGGTGTAGCGGCAGGCGCTGCCGTCCGCCCGCCAGCTCGAGAACTCTTCCTCTGCCGCCGCCTCCTTGGCGATCGGCTGGGATGCGAGCTCCGCCCCCTGGCGACGCTTGCCTCCCTTCCCCTTGTCCTCGACGCTCTGCTTGTCCTTGTTCGAGGGAGCAGACGTCGCCGAGCTCTCTGCCTCGGGGCCCTCGGGCCAGATCTGTCTCAGCTCCTCCTTTTGCCCCGTCTGCTTCAGCGTCGTCGCCCGCGGGGCCAGGCCCAAGCATTGCCCGCGCTCCTGGCGGAAGCCGAAGTTGGTGAAGTCGCGCGCCTCGCACTTCCACTTCGCCGCGCAGTCTGTTAGAGCCGCCAGCGATTGCCTGGTCGTCGCCATGGCACTCTGGCTGTCTGCTTGCTCTCCCCAGCCTTCGCGAGGATCTGGGGGCGCCCTGGGGGAGGCCTCCAAGGCGGCCACACCTTGGGCTTCGCCTGGAAACACTCTTCGGTCGCTGCGGGGCCCTTGGGCTGCGACCCCATGCCCTGACTCGCTGCGCCCACTCGCTTCGCGTCCACCCTGAATACCGACTTCGGCCTGGGCTCCGTGGGCGGCCAGGTGCCCGGCAGGTCCGCGTCGAGGGCAAAGCCCCCCTGCTCCTGCTCGGTCATCTTCAGGAAGTCCTGCCACGAAAGATCTGACGAGAGGGCCGCCCCTTCCAGCCCCTCCTGGTCCATCTTCATTTCGGCGACCTCCTCCTCCTGTGCCATCCGGAGGTTCTGGACGGGGTCCGAAGAGAGGGCCTGCGCATTCAGCCTCGCCAACTCACGAGCGTGCCCCCGCCGTGGCCCCGGCCCTGCTCGTGGCGCTGCTCGGGCATGCGTTTCGCCCTCGGCTCGACGGGGTGCGCCTTCGCCTCCGCGCCAACCGAAGCCTGCCCCTTCTCCGAGGCCGCGCCCCCAATGCAGGTGTCCGCCATGTCCTTGATCAAACGGGACGAGGCGGCCTTTTCCTGCGCAGGTCTTCTCGAAGCTCGCAATCGCCGAGCCAGCGCCCACGGGGAGCTCCGTGGAAACGCGCGGCACGACCGTTGGGCTGCCATCGCGCGCGCGCGCGGCGCCGAGGCCCGGGCAGGCTGCGCCCATTCGAATCGCGCTCATCTCAGACCCCCCGGGCGAAAGGGCGAGGAGGGGGAGGAGGAGGAGAAGGAGGAGGAGGAGGAGGACGAGGAGGAGGAGGAGGAGGAGGAGGAGGACGAGGAGGAGGAGGAGGAGGAGGAGGAGGAGGAGGAGGAGGAGGAGGGGAGGGAGGAGAAGGAGGAAAAGGACGGATGGGAGGAGGGGGGAAGGGAGGAGGGAGGAGGGGAGGGAGGAGGAGGAGGAGGAGGAGGAGGAGGAGGAGGAGGAGGAAGAGGAAGAGGAGGAGAAAAAGAAGAACGCACGGGAGGAGATGATAACATGAGAGCGAAGCGGAAGCGCGTCGGTCGGGCCGACGCGCTCCGCCCCCGCGCTCAGCGCGGGAAGGCCCGCAGCCTCGAAGGGCCACGAACAGCGCGCAGCGCCCCGACGAGCGGGCCACTGCCGCAAGCATACGGGGCCTCGTCGTCGAAAAGCGGCGCCCCGAGGAGCGGGCCACTGCCGCTGGCGCAACGCTCATCGCTGCACGCGGCGCCCAGCGAGCGGGCCACTGCCGCTGAAGCGCTGCCCAAAAACAGGCCGAGGCGCCCCGAGGAGCGGGCCGCTGCCTCGAAGGGTAGCCATGCCTCCAACACGCTGCGGCGCTCCGATGAGCGGGCCACTGCCGCAGGAAGATGGGGCCTCATCGTCGGAAAGCGGCGCCCCGAGGAGCGGGCCATTGCTGCTGGTGGCACCACTCATCGCTGCGCGCGGCGCCCCGAGGGGCGGGCCACTGCCGCTGAGACACTGCCCGAAAATAGGCCGAGGCGCCCCGAGGGGCGGGCCACTGCCCAGGAGGGTAGTCATACCACCATCACGCTGTGGCGCCCCGATGAGCGGGCAACTGCCACAGGAAGACGGTCTTAGGTGGCAGCATCGCGACGGCCACGGCCGCAGGCGGGGTTCCAGCACAGCATGCCGCCAGCGTCCCACGTGACGGCCCCGCCGCTCAAGTCTCCGCACCAGCCGCCGCCGCTAGCTCCCCTGCCGCGGCGCGGGCGGCCGCGAGCTGGGCCTCCAGCTCGCGGCGCTCGGCGGAGGCCAGGCTGAGTTCCTGCCTGACCCGCTCGGCGACGTCGACCTTATTCTTGCCCTTGCTCTTTGCCCGTGAGCCTGAAGAAAGGGTGCCACGCGCGGCCATGTGCTCCACAGCGCGCGCGTCGGCCTCCGTTTCATCGACGACGGAGTACAGCTGTCTGAGGGACACCCCGATGGCAGCCATGTCCACGCCGACCGTCGGGCCAAGCACAGGCGGCAAGACCACCGCGCCTGAACGGCACCGCTCTGGCGCAGCAGGGAGAGCGACGTGCGACGCGGCCGAAGCGCGGAGCTGCGCGAGCTCGGCGTCGATCTCAGCGACGTCATCTGATCCGTCTTGCGCGCCGCCACCTCCAGCATCGCCAGGACCGTCCGCCCGCCGCCTCCGCGAGGGCCACGCCGAGGCGGGTGGCGGCGGACCCACGGTGCCTCGCGACCGCCGCGAACGCGTCCAGGAGGCGTGCAGCGGCCCGCGCCTCCGGGGCCACTACTGCTCCCGGCGCCCGGCCGCGGACCGGTTGGGGCGGCGCCGGCGCCCGCCGTCGGCCTCCGCCCACATCGCGCGCACGGAGGCGAGGGGAGGGAGGGCGGCCCGCGGCGAGGGGGGGGGAGCAGAAGGGCTGCCGCGGCGCGGGCTCGGAACGAGCGGAGGCTCGACACGAGCTGGCGCTAGGACGCAGGGGGGGAGGAGAGGAAGGAGGAGGAGGGACCTGTCCAGAGCGCCGGCCGCGGCACCCCAAAGCATCGATGGAGCTCGTCCAGAGTGCCCCTCTCTCCCCTTATGGCCGCCCTGCCAGCCGGAGGCCCTCGGGCGTTGCGAAGTGGGGGGGCGATCGGGTCCTGAGGGACACGGGTCGGGAGGCCGAAAACGCAGCACACCCCAGGACCCGTTTCCCTCAGGACCCCCTCGTTTCACGGCGCAGGGGCTCGCCGACGCGCCGCCGGTCGGGCGTGGCCCGATGGGGGGCAGTAAATGGTGCGCGGGGAGGAGAAACGTGCACCTTTCGTGCCCCTGTAGGTTTAAAGCACAAGAGGTGCACCTTTCTCCCCCCTCATGTACCTCCCACCATTATGCAACGCCCGAGGCCAGCCTTCGAGAATACCGCTGGGCGCTCTCCGCCATGGGCCGATGGGGTACAGAGAATGTCTTCGGAGCGCCTCGGAGCTTAGCCGCCCCAGTACACAACACGCAACCCGCGGCGTGCTGACACGGAGCTGGGCACGTAGATGGGTAAAGTAGTCGCGGTACGGTCGCCAAATCGTGGGCCAACGCGTGGGTGAGACGTTGCGTGTCTAATGAAAACTGAACCACACAACCCTGCCATCACTTAGGAGGCGGATTTTTACTTCCGCAAGCTTCCGCCAGCCTTCCGACGGCTTCCGTCGGCGGAGGCGGCCTCGTTTTGTTCGGGAGCGGCAAAGAGGGGGGCGTCAAAGAGGGGGGGGCGCAAATCATGGCCGGCGGCATGTGCGCGGCCCCGCGGGGGGGCCAGGGACGTAATGAAATAAGAAGAGGCGCCATGAGATCTGGGGAGATATCATGGCCCGCGCCATGATATCCACACCCCCCTAGTCATCACCCCCCTCTTTTCCGCCCCCGATTTGTTCCCGGCGCCCTTCGACCCGGGAAGAAACCACAACTCCGTCGATCCTCGAAGGCGAAGCCCTGCCTTGAATGCCCCAGATGGCTGGGGCTGGGGTCGCAAGCACCGCCACCAACGACGACGACGACGACAACGACGACGACGAGGCCCTTTTTTGAATGCCTCACGTGTTGAACACGGTACGCATCAAGTTCCAACAGGTGCGCATCAGGGTATCTAAGCCTCGGAGCTCTCTGAAGGCTCCTGGGCCTTGGCGAACGTTTCGGCTTGGCACACGTGCGTGAGGCGTGTTGAACACGGCACGTATCGAGTTTCAACACGCGCGCACCAGGGCAGCTAGGCCTCGGAGCTGTCCGAGGGCCCCTGGGCCTCGGCAGGGTCCCCCGGGGCTGCTCGCCCCCCCCCCCCGTCACGGCCTCCGACTGGCCACCGAAGCCTATGCCTTGCTTGTACGCGAGGCCCAACACGTCCCGCGTCCGCGCCCGCCCTTCTCCACCCCCTCTCCCCCCCTCTTCTTCTACCACAACCACCGCCACCACCACCTCCTCCTCCTCCTCCTCCACCTCCTCCTCCTCCTCCTCCTCCTCCTCCTCCTCCTCCTCCTCCTCCTCCTCCTCCCCTTTTCCTTATAAACAATTCCTCCCTGTCGCACCCCGAAGCGTGTCGATAAGGCGGACGGGGCTTTCCGCCACCATGTATCCACCCGCTGATGAATTGCAACAATGTCGCTGATGGTGGGTGGGGTGGGCGGGCCGTTTTCAAAACGTGGTTTTCGCCTGAGCGGCGCGCGCATTCGTCGCAACAAGTTGTAACCGCTTCACGGAAGAAAGGCGGGCCGGTTTCCACATGTGGTTATCGTTCCAGCGCCGCGCACCTCCACCGTAAAGTTGAAAAGAACTCAGCGGATGGGGGGCGGGCGGTTTTCAAAATGTGGCTCTCGCCTGGGCGCCGACCACTTTCGTCTTACGCCGCCCACATTCGTCTTAAACAGGTGCAGGAGCTTCACGGGTGGGGGGCAGGACCTTTTCAAAATGTGGTCCTCGCCTTATCGCCGCGCGCATTCGTCCTAAAACGCTGACGTCCCAAACACTTTCGATGATCCTTATGGCTGGCGTCCCAGGAATGGTGTGTTGGCGCGATGTGAAACTGTCAGGGCGCAATCGTTTAAAAGGTTCGCGGTGTCAAAGTCCCCAACAAGTTGCACTGGTACGATTCAGGATCGCCAGGACGTAACAGGAACGTTGACTCGCGGCTGTGAAATTCCAGGAGTTGCGATCTGGCATGATTCGAGAGTTTTTAACGGTTGCCTTCCAGCGGGGCACCTCCCTCAGTGACAATGAACCCTTGTAGGGGCCGATGTAGAGGAAACTTGGAGGGGGGGGTTATTGCGACATCGTTGATTGGTCTTGGGTTGTGGTGTTCCTCCTCTTCCTCCACCACCATCCCCTTTCCTTAAACATAACTCCTCCTTGCTGTTGCACCCGTAGGCGTGTGGGTAGGGCGGGCCGGACGGTTCGCCTGAGATGTCCCACTATTCTTGATTGGTTGAACTACAATTTGCAATAGTTTCACCGATGGAGGGCTGCAGAGATTCAAAGTGTGCTTCGCCTCAGCGCAGCGTGCCTTTGTTTTAAAGTGTGCAAACGTTTCACGGATGGAAGGCAGGAGCTTTTCAAATGTGGCCCTCACCTGGGCGCCGCGCACATGTGTCTCAAAAATTTGCAGCAGCTTCGCGGATGCAGGCCTGTACCCCTTGAAAATGAGGCTCTCGCCTGAGCGTCGTGCACATTTGTCTGAAAAGTTGGCGACCATTTCGCCGATGGAGGGCAATCCTGTTTCAAAATGTGGCTCTCGCCTGAGTGTCGCGCACATTCTCCTTACGAGGCTTTACAACTGACAGCAGTTTCACTGATTATGCTGGATGACGTTTCGATTTGGCGCGACGTAGGATTAGATTGATTTGCGGTGTTAAAGTCCCAGAAGCAATGTGCTCGCACGATTCAGGATCGTCCTGATGCAATGGTGACGTTGGTTCGCGGCGTGGAGGTCCCAAGAATGGTGTTCTGACACGGTTCCGAATATTCAAGCGGCTGTCTTCCAGCGGGGCACTTTCTTCAGTGACAGTAAACCCTTGTACGGGCATGTGTACAAGTAGAGGGAACTTGGAGGGAGGTGTATTACAGCATCGTTGATGAGTCTTGGGTTTGCACTCCCCCACCCCTCCCCCCCTGCGGGGAGGGAGCGGGGGAGAGGGGCGGAGGAGGGGAGGCCGATGGGAGGGGTGAAGAGGTGAAGAGGGGGACGGGGGGAGAGAGAGAGGCAGGAGAGGGGGGAGGGAGCGATGGGGGAGAGCGGGGGCAAAGTGACGCGATGGGGAGGGCAGGAGGGGAGGTTAAAGGGGAAGGGCATCGGAGGTGGGGGCGCGAGAAGGGGGACGGCATGGGGAAGGGGAGGGAAGGGGGGACGGGGGGGGAGAGGCCAAGGGTGCGGGCGAGGAGCCAGGCTCGCAGTAGATGAGTGTAGCCCATGCTAGGCGCCAGGAATCGGAAAACAGGATAGCAAAGCCGCAGATTGAAGTCGACGTGCACTCCGCCCCGACCTATGAATCGATAGACTGCCAAAGTGCACCTGCTGGGAGAGCATGTTCGTGTTCTTGGCGTTAGCAGAAGGTGAGGATCCCGATGAGGATCAAGAGGGGTACGAAGACAACGACGACAAGGAGAGGATAAGGATCCGGATGAGGACGGGGACATGGACATGCGTAAAGGCGATGGCGAGGCCGACGGCGAGGCCAGGAAGGAGGAAATGGAGGGAGGGGCGACGAGGGCGAGGGGGGCAGTGATGGGGGCGTCGGGGAGGGGAACCCTCAGATCTGACGTTGCCAAACAATTACAACTTCGCACAACAACAGAAAAACATCACGGGAGCCCCGCACCCTATCTTTCTGCGTCGTTTTTCGAGCCGGATCGAGATGTGAGGGTCCCGGGGCCCGAAGCCAGGCGAAAACGACGGTCGTGAAATAACTGCAACGCCAGGACCTCCGGGAAGGGGGAAGGGGGGAGGAGGCTTTCCGCGCCCAGCAAGTGTTGGCCCTGGGACTTACCAGTAGCTGCCGCCCAGCCCCGACGCGTGCGGGAGGGGCGGCGAGGGGCGCCAGGGAAAAGAGAGGCCGGGAAGGGGCCCCCAGAGGTCGGGACCCCTTCTCTGGGACTGGCTTTTCATCTTGAATCTTCTTAATCTTTTTTGATAATCCCGAGGCCCGGCGCGGGCCCCCAGAGGCCGAAAATACTACAAAACATGTCCGATGTCATCTTGCTGTCACGCGAGGGGGTCTGGGCGGGGCAGGCGCGCCCGCGGGTGTTGGGCCCTGGGTCGTAGCTGCCGCCCCAGCCCGACGCGTGCGAGCGGCCGCTGCCCAGGCCAGAGCCGTGACCGCCGCCCAGGGGCTCCCGGTCCAGGCCGCCGAAGAAACTCCCGTCGCCAAGGTCGCGGCTCAACCAGGTCCGGCGGCTGCGCGCGGCGCGGGGGCGGGGGAGAGGGCGGGGGAGGGCCTGGGAGGGCTAGGCGGGGCGAGAGCGAGGGAGGGGGAGAAGGCGAGGGGAGGGGGGGGGGCGGGAGGAGGGGCCGCCGAGCGGATGATGGCGCGGGGGAAGCAAAGCGGGGGGGCAGGGGAATGGGCAGGGGAGGGGGCGGGGGAGGAGGGGGGATAGGGCCAGGAGGGGGGGGGGGCCACGGGGGAGAGGGAGAAGCCGACAAGCGAAAGGGGGGGCATGGCAAGGCGGAGGAAACGGGAAGGTCTCGGGTTCGCGGAGCCTGATTCAGCCATCCTGCTGTAATTTGCAATGTCGCGGTCGCCGCCAGCAGCCTCGAACGCCCGTTGCATGCAATGCAGCACGCCAGCGGTCCCTGCACGGCGTGCTTTCGCCACACAAAAAATCGCAGAGGAAGAAACAGTTGTATACATCAACCGCTCGAGGTCCGCGCGGATTTCTTGGATCTGCGCTGGACCCACCAGATCCAAAACATCCACGCGGACCTCAAACTGTTGACTTACGCAGGACGAATGATCTTCCTCTTGAGGTGCCAAATGGCGATGATGAGTTGGAAATGAATGACTGAACCCCCTTCCCCCGCAGAATCTTCGCACGTGGGGTCTCCGTGGTCCGCGGATCCGCTTTCTTCCGGTTCCCCGTCCAGATATAATAACGATACCAATAAGACGAATGATAATTGAAACGGGGTATGAATCGGACAGACCGTGAAAAAGAAGCACCGCACACGGATTCCGCAAATCCGAAATCGGATCCGCGCAGAAGAAAATCGGATCCACCGAAGAAAACGACACAACCACAATTGGATCCGCGGGAACTTCACGGGACCCGACGGCGGTTATCTCACGCGCGTCTGCTCAAGATCTCAAGCCGTCATTCCAGGCCCAAGGGGGAACAACTGTCGTCCTGGGGATGGGCGTTTTGGCCTTCGGATTTGTTGCTTATCACATGGCCGACACACCGCATCTCACAGGCAGTCTGTTGGGTCAGGAGACGCAAGGCCGAAATGCATGGGAGTTTTTTGTGTAGCCTTCGGACTTGTTGGTTACCACATAGCCGACACACCACATCTCACAGGCGGTCTGTTGGGCCAGGAGACGCAAGGCCGAAACGCACTGGCGTTTTGGCCTTCGGACGAGTTGATTGCCACACAGCCGACACACCACATCTCACAGGCAGTCTGTTGGGTCAGGGGCGCAGGGCCGAAACGCACTTACGCAGGACGAGAGGTTTTCCTCTGGAAGTGCAATGGCTACGATGAGTTGGAAACTAATGACCGAACCCCTTCCCCCGTAGAATCTTCGCACGGGCGGCTTCCGATGTCCGCGGATCCGATTTGTTCCGGTTCCGCGCGTGAATTGAATAATCAATAATCCAAACGGGGTATAAATCGGATCCGCCGTCAAAAACAACACCGAACACGGATCAAGCAAATCCGACATCGGATCCGCGCAGGCGGAAATCGGATCCACCGAAGAAAACGCCACAACCACAATTGGATCTGCGCGAACTTCACGGGACCCGACGGCGGTTATCCCATGCGCGTCTGCTCAACACTTCAAGCCAACATTCCAGGCCCAAGAGGAAACAACTGTCGTCCTGGGAGTGGGCGTTTTGGCCTTCGGACTTGTTGCTTATCACATGGCCGACACACTGCATCTCACAGGCTGTCTGTTGGGTCGAGGCGCAAGGCCGAAATGCATGGGCGTTTTGGCCTTCGGGCTTGCTGGCTTCCACATAGCCGACACACCACATCTCACAGGCAATCTGTTGGGTCAGGAGACGCAGGGCCGAAACGCTCTGGCGTTTTGGACTTCGGACTTGGTGATTTCCACATAGCCGACACACCGCATCTCACAGGCAGTCTGTTGGGTCAGGAAACGCAGGGCCGAAACGCATGGGCGTCTTGGTCTTCTGACTTGTTGATTGACACATAGCCGACACACCACATCTCATAGGCAGTCTGTTGGGTCCGGAGACGCAGAGCCGAAACGCACTTACGCAGGACGAAAGATGTTCCTCTTGAGGTGCAAGTGGCGATGATGAGTTGGAAACTGCTGACCGAACCCCCTTCCCCCGTAAAATCTTCACACGGGCGGCTTCCGGGGGGGTCCGCGGATCCGATTTCTGCTGGCTTCCCGTTTAAGTTGAAACACTGAAACAAGGTATAAATCGGAGGCACCGTCAACATTAAGACCGAACACGGATCCAGCAAATCCGAGATCGGATCCGCGCGGACGGAAATCGGATTCACAGAAGAAAATGCCACAGCCACAAATGGATCCGAGAGAACTTCACGAGATCCGACGGCGGTTATCTCACGCGCGTCTGCTCAAGACTTCCAGCCGTCGCTCCCGGCCCAAAACGAAACAACTTTCGTCCAGGGGATGGGCGTTTTGGCCTTCGTACTTGTTGGTTACCACATAGCCGTCACACCACATTTCACAGGCATTATGTTGGGTCAGGAGACGCAGGGCCGAAACGCACTGGCGCTTTGGTTTTCAGACTTGTTGATTGCCACATGGCCGACACATCACATTTCACAGGCAGTCTGTTCGGTCAAGGTACGCGAGGCCGAAACACATGGGCGGTTTGGCCTTCGGACTTGTTGGTGACCGCATAGCCGACACACCACATCTCACAGGCCTCCTGCTGGGTCAGGAGACGCAGGGCCGAAACGCACATACGCAAGACGAGAGATCTCCCTCTTGAGGTGCAAATGGCGATGATGAATTGGAAGTGAATGACCGTTACCCCTGCCCCCGTAAAGGGTAAAAGTCGGATCCACCGTCAAAAATAAGACCGTACACGGATCCAACAAATTTGAAATCATATCCGCGCGGACGGAAATCGGATCCACCGAAGATAACGCCACAGCCGCAATTGGATCCGCCCGAACTTCACGGGACCCGACGGCGGCTATCTCGCGCGCGTCTGCTCAAGACTTCAAGCCGTCGTTCACGGCCCAAGAGGAAAAACTTTCGTCCTGAGGATGGGTGTTTTGGCCTTCGGACTTGTTGATTGCCACATCGCCGACACATCACAACTCACAGGTACTCTTTTGGGTCAGGAGACGCAGGGCCGGAATACATGAGGTTTTGGCCTTCCGAGTTGTTGGTTGCCACATAGCCGACACACCACACACCACAGGCATTCTGTTGGGTCATGCGACCCAGGGCCGAAACGCACTTACGCAAGATGAAAGACTTTCCTCTTGAGGTGCAAGTGGCGATGATGAATTGGAAGATGCTGACCGAACCCCCTTCCCCCGTAGAATCTTCACACGGGCGGCTTCCGGGGTCCGCGGATCCGATGTATTCCGGCTTCCCAAATTAATCTTGTAATATAACTTTACACTGTGTAGAAGTCGGATCCGCCGTTTAAGCAAACAACCAACATGGATTCAACAAATCCGAAATCGGATCCGCGCGGACGGAACTCGGATCCACCGAAGAAAACGCCACAACCACAATTGGATCTGCGCGAACATCACGGGATCCTACGGCGGTTATCTCACGCGCGTCTGCTCAAGACTTCAAGCCGTCATTCCAGACCCACGAGGAAACAACTGTCGTCCTGGGAGTGGGCGTTTTGGCCTTCGGACACACCGCATCTCACAGGCAGTCTGTTTTGGGTCAGGAGACACACGGCCGAAATGCATGGACGTTTTGGCCTTCGGACTTGTCGATTGCCACACAACCGACACATCACATCTCACAGGCTGTCTGTTGGGTCAGGAGACGCAGGGCCGAAATGCATGGGCGTTTGGGCCTTCAGACTTGGTTACCACATAGCCGACACACCTCATCTCACAGGCATTCTGTTGGGTCAGGGGACGCAGGGCCGAAACGCACTGGCGTTTTGACCTTCGGACGTGCTGATTGCCACATAGCCGACACACCATCTCACAGGCCGTCTGTTGGATCAGGAGACGCAGGGCTGAAACGCATGGGCGTTTTGGCCTTCGGACTTGTTGGTGACCGCATAGCCGACACACGACGTCTCACAGGATGTCTGTTGGGTTAGGAGACGCAGGGCCGAAACGCACTTACGCAGGACGAAAGACTTTCCTCTTCAAGTGTGAATGGCGATGATGCGTTGGAAATGAATGACCGAACCCCCTTCCCCCGTAGAATCTTCACACGGGCGGGTTTCGGGGTCCGCGGATCTGATGCATTCCGGTTCCCCGTTTTCATTTAATATTGAAAATGATATTAAAACGGGGTATTCATCGGATCAGACGTCAACAATAAGACCGGACACGGATCCAGCAAATCCGAAATCGGATCCGCGCGGACGGAAATCGGATCCACCGAAG
Source organism: Prorocentrum cordatum (assembly GCA_963575745.1). Taxonomy (NCBI): domain Eukaryota; class Dinophyceae; order Prorocentrales; family Prorocentraceae; genus Prorocentrum; species Prorocentrum cordatum. The sequence continues at coordinate 339,165 of CAUYUJ010017804.1, forward strand.
AAAACGCCACAGCCACAATTGGATCTGCGCGAACATCACGGGATCCGACGGCGGTTATCTCGCGCGCGTCCGCTCCAGACTTCAAGCCGTCGCTCCAGGCCCAAGAGGAAACAACTGTCGTCCTGGGGCTGGGCGTTTTGGCCTTCGGACTTGTTGATTGCCACATTGCCGACACATCTCATCTCACGGGCAGTCTGTTGGGTCAGGAGACGCACGGCCGAAATGCATGGACGTTTTGGCCATCGGACTTGTTGATTGCCACGTTGCCGACACATCACATCTCACAGGCAGTCTGTTGGGTCAATGGACGCAAGGCCAAAACACATGGGCGGTTTGGCCTTCGGACTTGTTGGTGACCGCATAGCCGACACACCACGTCTCACAGGCTGTCTGTTGGGTCAGGAGGCGCAGGGCCGAAACGCACTTACGCAAGACACAAAATGTTCCTCTTCAGGTGTGAATGGCGATGATGCGTTGGAAATTAATGACCGAACCCCCTTCCTCCGTAGAATCTTCACACGGGCGGGTTTCGGGGTCCGCGGATGGGATTTCTTTCCGCTCCCCGTTGAAATTATCTAATTGCTCCGACGGAAGGACCCCGCATGAGAATCCTCTGGGCGAATCTGGAAAAAGCCCTCACCGTCGTCCTCGTGGTTGGTGAGGCGTCCTGGCTGTCTCTTCTGCGTATATTTCTTCTCGCCCTGGCGCGGGCCCTCCCCCCGCTCCCCACGTTGCCCCCGACCTCGCCCTCCTGTTTTGGCTCCGGACATTCAGAAAGTGGCCCGGGAGTTGTGTTCTGGGAACACGAAGAACACGAAGTGGCCTACAATTGGCTCCGGGCATTCAAAATGTGCCCCGGAAGTGGTGTTCTGGGAGCACGAAGAACACGAAGTGGCCTACAGTTGGCTCCGGGCATTCAAAATGTGGCCTGGGAATGGCGTTCTGGCAGCGCGAGAGCCCAACAATGGCGACAGTTACAGGAATTGGATGACCCGCTCGGATTAATAACATGACCCGCGGGCCCCATAGGGAGGGGCTCCCGCTTGAGACTTCCTCGCAATTCACTCACACATGTGGCCTGGGAATGGCGTTCTGGCAGCGCGAGAGCCAAAAAGTGGCGACAGTTACAGGAATTGGATGACCCGCTCGGATTAGTAACATGATCCGTGGGCCCCATAGGGAGGGGTCTCGTCCTGGGGATGTATGTATATGGACTTGGCTCTTCTTCGAAGGCGGGTTCTCCGAGTAGACAGATAGCCCGAAAACGATGAACGATCCTCGCCCAGGGACCTAACGGCACAGAGGGGAAAAACCACACGGCGACGCCCTGCCCCCTTCCCCTCGAAGCGAACAGAACATGGAGGACGAGCAGAAGGAGAAGAAGGAAGACGGAAATGGTGGATGCGGAGGTGGACGAGCAGACGGCGGGGAAAAGACAGGATGGGTGAGGAGGGAGCAAAGGAAAAGTAGCATGAGTAAGTCGGTCGAGGAAGGGGGAACCGCTGAGGAACCATGAGGCGAAGCAGCAGTGGGACGTGAGATGGAATTGGCGACGTCTCAAATCATAACCTCACGCAAGCCAGCCCTGAAAATGCCCACGGACAAGAAACGCCCGAAAACGAAACACAAGTAGGTGAGGAGCTCGAGGCTGCGTGCGCCGACAACCCCGACTGAATACCTCGCATGCAGCATCCGAAGCGCAACTACATAGAGGAAAGAGAACGATGCACATGCACCGATTCTGGCCAGGCCCATCCTGAGCCCAGGTTCGGTGCATACGCCCTCCTACCTTGGCCAGGAAGGCATATGCACCGATCCTGGGTCAAGGATGGGCCTTGCCAGGATCGGTGCATGTGCATAGTTCTCTTCGCCCGACTACATTGAACCGAGAGTGGTTTGCGGCCCACGCAGTGCCGAAACCACTGGTCATCGGGCAACCCCGAATACCGCTGAGCACCGCAAAAAAACTCTGGAACGGGGAATCCCCCTGAAAACATGCTTGTTGCCGATGCCACCCGCATACTTCAAACGAAGAGGCACAGCGATTGCACCGTTGAATTTGTCAAAAACACACACCTGAAAATAATACCGCACGAGCGCTCCAACGAGAACATTCTCTCCAATTGAACATCTGCCATGCTAAACGGGCCTCAATCGGCCGAAATCAATACCGCGAAAATGCCCACAGAGACACTGGCACCAGTGAGTGACAGCTGCAGCCCCTTCCGCCAAAAACAATACACTGAAATGCAATGGGCGGGTGGGCGAATGCAGAAATAGGGCCTGGGTCCCATCATGGCCCCTGTTACCACCATCCGAAATTCAAGCGCGTGATACTCCGAAGAAAGCGCGCCGCCCGCTGAGTTGCCCCGCTGGCCCCTCCGCGGGGCCGCTGCTGACACGACTGTGGCTTGGCGACCTTGTGTATGCAACAGACGCGCGGCTGAAGAGTACCTGGTGCAACGCCATCATCTGTCCACAGAGGAGCTCCCTTGTTGCCACGCAGAATTCTCTCATGATTTGCTTGACCGTGCGGTCCTTCGCGACCTCATGGGAGTCAGCGTACGTCACAAAGTAACCGCCAAAAAAGCGCAGGCTGACGCGCTCTCGCTAAGTTGTAACCGGTATAGCTGAAATCTCATTCGGCCGCACGTTAGCAAGACCACTGGGGGCGCATGCATGAGCTGACGACCCGTCACGCTCTGCCGTGGAAAGAATCTTCCACCTATTGAGTGTCGCTGCAGTGCACAAGCTGACTAAGTTGAGCACACCACCTCCCCCCGCACGGACTGAGCAGGATCGGTCAGGCAGCCTTTCCTGATTTTCGCCATCAAATCGCGTCCACTCTGAAGATGATGTGGGTCGTCTTGTCCAAAGTTTCAAGCCTTCGAACGACAGGCACCTGTGTCATAGATGCCACAAGAGCAGCTGAGCCCCCCATTCCAGCGAGGCCCGTGCTGCCGACTGATGGACATGGCCGTCGCATGAGGAAGCTACCCAACGATAGACTCGCACGCCATGCAATCGTACGTGAGCCCCCTCTCGGCAATGTCGGGCATGTGTCCCGTGCATCCCCGCAGGAGCGACCCTACGTATTCCAAGCACGACGCCGGGGGGCAGATGCACGAGATGATCACCACTGCCGGAGTCTGAACTGAGCCCTGTACTCGCACAGCTGGATCACGTCCCCGGCTGGCGTGTTCACTCCAAGCTGCTTCAGACTAGGCCCTGCGTGCCGCGCCGGCATGGTAATCTCTGCATATCCGAGGCCTCCCAGGCACGTAGAGTTTGAGCAGGACCTTCGACTGCAGCGCTGACCCCCAAGCAAGCACCGAAATCACTCATACTGCCATCGACAGTGGTACGCTTGAAACACGCAGAGGAAATGCCTCCCCAGCAAAGTGTCCGCGCCGACTGGACTGACCGTAGCCCCCCAAAACACTCGCTCTTCGCCACCGAACTCGACTGCACGAGAAAATGCGGTGACTCGATGCCCCCCGAGAACCACGAGAAGGTGCGAGGCTTGGTCTCGAGCCAAGCCAAAGGGCTGCTCGAGCCCAAGTGTCTTCGGAACAGTTGGGGGAGGGGAGGAGGAGGAGGAGGAGGAGGAGGAGGAGGAGGAGGAGGAGGAGGAGGGAGAGGACGGGAGGGAAGGGCAGTGGGGCAAGAGAGTGTGTAGGATGAAAACGAGGTGGACAAGAAGAAATACGGGGCGAATGGGAAGGACCACGGTGGGGCGAGTAGGAGGATCAAGTACTGCGTCGCGTTGGCCCCCCTTCCACTTTCGATACAATTTCCATGTGCCATCGAGGGAATGGCCAGGAGAAAGCACCAGGCAAGCCATCACCATGAACAAATAAACGGCAAAGCTGCGGAGGACACGAACGACGGCGGAGCCGCGCAGTATCCGCACTGCCCCAAGAAACAAGGATCGGCACGACCTTTCAAACCAAATCGAAACGCTGATGTTTCTCTCAGGTGCTCGAGAGGCCCGAAGCAACAAAGCGTGACACTATCGTAGACACATACGATCTGAAGATAAGACATGATCGTGGGGCACCCGTTGGCAGGCCAATCTCTCCTTTAGCGTGCCGACCGCACTCTCCAAATCCCATGTGAACATCGCTGCCGTCAGCGTCTGCACGGAGATCCGCTCACCATCCCTCGCGGCTCGGCACTGGACGCAGCGTGGAATCGGTCGCGGTGTCTGTGGTTCAGCGGCGTGCACTCAGCGGCAGTGGTGCGGCGTCCCCTCGTGGAGCGCTCTCCACCCCTCAGGCCCTGGATCTTCGACAGCACGCTGGCTCTGGTGTCGTCCGCCGCCGCTGCCTGCAGCGAACTGCCCAGTGCGAGCATGGCGCCAGGTGTGGAGGATAGAGGAAGAAAAACGATTATCAGCATCATTTTTTGGATGCCCGCGCGTATCTCTTGGATCTGCGCCGCACCCTCATCCCTGGCGCGCGTAGCGCGCCAAGGGCGGCGCCGGAGGCAGCGCTTGGGCGGGCCCAGCGCCGACCCAAGAATCCGCGCGGAGATCCGACAGTTCCTGATCATGCCCTGTGGTCTTCTACGCTAATCGATGCTAGTCGACGCTGAATCGGCGCTATCTCATCGATTACCAGACGCTACTCGAAGCGAGTGTGCGGAGCTACGAAGGTATACAAGGCTCCCTTGAGATGCCACCGAATGAGGTGGAGCCCGTAGGTGGCGACATCTGAACCCTACCCCTACCACCCATCGGTTCTCCTGAATCGATGTGAGGCAGGGGTACGATTCGGACTTCGCCACGTGTTCGGCGAATTCCGAGCCCCCCCCGCCGCCCATCGAGCTGCCTGAATGGTGGATCGGCGAAGGTGGCCAGCCGTCGCCGCGTGCTCAATGTCAGGCCGCCCACCTTCGAGACCCCCGCGGGGGAGGAGCCGCTCGTCAGCGCGGATATCCGCCGACCACCACTGCTCCAAGTAGAATGAAAGAGCAACTGCTCAAAAAACATAAGCTTTCGGAGCTCCGAATAGACTTCTTGGGTCGTCGGTGGACCCCCCTCCCTGGCGCGGGGGGCCCAGCGCCGACCCAAGAAATCCGCGCGGACCGGCGACATGTTATGTTTATGCCATGATTTCGTTGTTCCACCAGCAAGACCACCTTGTGACCTTGTGGAAACGTTCGCCTGAAAGCGCCTCCATCTGCTCCATTGCGATGAAGAGCCAACGCGCAGTGGACACCGTGAGCCTGATAGCCACTTGGGAAAAGGAGGGCTGGCATGAACAAAAACGGGTCCCGGTGGAACCGGGTGCTGGACCCGGATATCTTCATGCGGCAAGCTCGTGTCGCGTTGACCCCAGCGGTGGTGCCCTGACACTGCGGGGATCATTCAACCTTGAACGATTAGCCGCTTAAACGTCAGATCGTTCAACATCGACCGATTCTGGGTCGCTGGCGGCGTTCAACCTTGAACGCCGGCGGCGGGGTCGCCGCCGGTCGACACGACACGAACCTACCGTATACCGAGTGGTGTTTTGACGCCCGAAGGGCCCCGAGAGCCTGAATGGGGCCCCAGAGAGTCCGAGACCCCCGCTCCTCCGGGCCCCAGAAGCGGTCGACCCTTGGACTCGTCCTGAGGGGCGCTCCGGTCAGAATCTCAAGGCGAGCCCCGTGGCGACGGAGAGCCGCCCCCCAGATAGGAGGACGCCAACTATGCACCTGCACGGATCCTGGCCAGGCTCATCCTGGGCCCAGGGTCGGTGTGTGCGCCCTCCTGGCTTAGAGGGCATCCTGGGCCCAGGATCGGTGTAGGTGTATAGTTGGCGCCCTCCCCCCAGACCCCAGAGGCCCAGAAAGAGCCCCGAACGTGCAGAGGCCTCGAGCCCCTTCCCTCCACGAAGAGTGAGGGGCCACGTTATGGGGTTGAGGAAACACCCACCTGGAATCGGCGATGCATCGCCGACAGCTTGGCGATGCGCCCCTCGACTGCGAATCCGCACCTTTCTGGGTGGGGTGGGCTGTCGGCCCCTGTCAGCGATGAAGGGGTGGCTGGGTGGGGGACGAGGCGCCCCCCCCCCCCCCGCTGAGCCCGTTCCCCCCTCTGTCGTTGCCCCTGAGGAGACCTCGAGCCTCGAGGCCTTAAGCCCCCCCCCCGCGAGGAGGGCGGGCGAGGCGGGCGGGCGCGGGCGGGGGCGCCCCAGCGGGCCTGCCGGAGCTGCGCCCGGAGAGGCTCCGCCCGAAGCCCTGGGGGGCGCGGCGCGCCCCTGGCCACGACGACCACCCGCCCCCTGGAAGGTGGAGGAGGAGGAGGAGGAGGAGGGGGAGGGGGAGGAAAAGGAGGGGGAGGAGGAGGAGGAGGAGGAGGAAGAGGAGGAGGAGGAGGAGGAGGAGGAGGAGGAGGAGGAGGAGGAGGAGGGGGAGGGGGAGGAGGCACGGCCATAGGAAGGGAGGCAAGCGGACAAGACGCGAGCAAGGGACAAGAGAAGAGGGCAAGCGGACACGAGGCGAAGGGGAGAGAGAGCCCACGACCGTCCATCACCAGACCTGGATCGAAGCAGAGGGGCGAGGGTGGGGGCGCGCCTGGCCGTTTGCCGAAGGCGAGCGGCAGCAGCACGTTGGAATGCTGCAATCCCCTGTCCTGCTCCCTTCATACTATGGTAAACACTGTGCACGGTGTCAATGTATAGAGCAAGAGAAAGCACCTGCGACGAGGAAAAAGGACCACAGGGAAACACACACAAACAACGTTCCTCGCAACTTCGACCCCATGGGGAAGGAAGGGCAGACGAGAACGCACATTTCGTGCGAGGACGTCACAACAAATGACATGCATGAAAGTGTCCTGACACGATGCTTGACAAAAGGGGCAGTCGCGAGTCGGCCCTCTAAACCGACCCGAGGTGCACCAGGCGTTACTGACAGTTGTAAGGCAAGAGGAGACAAGGAAGGAGGGGGCAACATCAGCAACACGGAGCATGAAACGAAACGCCTGGTCGACATCGGCCCAGGACGTTTCTGGGCTGAAATGCCGAAGTCTGTCAAACAAAAACTGGTGCGGGGAATATTTCCTACGCCTCAGAAGAGCCCTCTCAGCTTTATGTTGAAACCTCCGATATCCAAAGACAGGGCCCCTGGGAATCTGACTCATGAAGTCATAGTTCTGCCACATCGAAATCGTGATGCTGTTCTTCCACCATTCATTCCACGCGCGCGTAATCTGGCACTCGTCTGAGAAGGCGAATTCAGACAAGCGCTTCACGGCCTGGTGGAAGGCACTGGATGTTGTCGCAGCCCGAAACATGGCAGCACGAGCAGCACATTCGAATTCACGAGCCCCGAGTTTGAAGCCGAGGGGGTCGAGGTTCATAATGAGGTCGGACGGGATGGCGATTCTCGGACCATTGGAGAGAAGTTGGAGGGACTGGTTCTCGATGGACTTGGCAAAATCGGAGGGGAAGTAGAACTGGGAGACATGAGACAAGACTGAGAGGGCATACATGTTGCATCGGGCGACTGACTTCAGTAAGCCAAGCCCAAGCCCCTGAATGCTCCTTGTACGTTCGATACATGTCGTGGCAGGGGCAATCCAGCTCTCTTGTGCGCCACCAGGCCCGACCACGACGCCCAGATACTTGCCGGCACGCTTGAAAATGAAACCTTCCTGCGAGATACAGTGCTGCTGGAGACGTTGACAGAATTCGGAGTAGGACATGGGATGAATCACAACAATGACGGTCTTGGCTACATTCATATGGAGTCCAGCAGCACGGCCTGCGAGGTCCCACGCAGGCAACGCGAGCACTAAAGTGGCGAAGACGTCGGAGCTGGCGATGCCTGTGTCGTCAGCAAAGACTCCCAAAGCGCCTAGCTGCGGGGGCAAGAGGTACTGCATGTACCGCAGGATCGGGTCGAACCCAAGACAGAACAGCGAACCTGACAGAGGACAGCCTTGCTTGATACCTCGGAGAGCCCAGAACCCAGCCTCTTGGAGCCCACAGAAGTTGATGCTAACCCACACGCGATGGTAAAGCTTACGCACAGCATCGCCGATAGACGTAGGGACCCCCATGGCTCCCAAGACCCACCAGATCTTAGTATGGAGTAAGCTGGGAAACGCGGCTCGAACATCGAAGGAGGCAAACCCCGTCCCCCTAGGACCCATTTGACATTACCATTGGAGAGCCCAAGATTCCAGGGTCAAAATGTTGTCGTTCATGTTCCGATTTTTGACGAAGCCCCGCTGGGCGCCAATCGCCGTTTCGCAACACAGGTCGGAGAAGGAGTAATTCAGAGTCCGAGAGATCAACTTATTGTCGCTGTTGGAGAGAGAGAGAGATCGGCCTAGTTACTTCAGGCTTGCGGAAAACCCCAACCGACTGGCCATCGTCCTCCACGCCCTTGGCAAAGGAGATCGCTTGGCAGAAATTGAAATCGGTAGAAAGAGCTCCACCCCGAAGAAGCGAAAGACAAAGTGCGTGGAGCAGTCGAAGGCCTGTGGTTCCTGATTTGGTCCATCCCGAATAAGGAATACCGTCGGGGCCGACTCCAGAATCTCGAACCTTGGAGGCCCTCTCGCAGAACTCGTCAAAACATATCCCCCATGGAATATGCCCAGGACATTGAACAACATAAAGTCTTAACTGCTCACGTGCATCCGAAGAGCCCTCTTCCAAGCCGTGCACATTGCCCCAGTGTTCCGCTAGACGGCCAGCGACGATTTTCGGATCAGAAATATGTTCGCCCGAAGGATCAGCGACGCCGGCGAGGGAAATACGTCGATTAGCTCCAGACCAGGCCGAAAGATATTCGTGAAGACGCTGCTTGGAAGAAGACTTGGTATTAGGGTGCACGTGCGGGTCTGCGTCGACCTCCGCAATCTTAGCCTTGACATTGCTAGCCGCGAGCTGGCCCAGCCAGACATAGAAGCCAGACATGTCCTTCCAGACGAGGTCGGTGGCATCAATGAAGCGAGACAAGTAAGGGCATGCACGCAGCGCTCTCCGAATTCGAGATGGCGCCCCTGCTTGCATCGCACGATGAGCAGCGAGCGTCCACGAGAGTTTCTCCGGCAACGAGTCCGCCTCTCTCTGCTCGAGCTCTTCTCGGACAAGCTTGGCAGCGGCACGGGTGACATCTTTAAATTCACGAACAGCAAGAGCAGGATCGGGAGAGAGAGGAGGAACCATATCCAGAACTTGTTGAATCGCCCGAGGGAGCACAGGACGACGACAAACCCAGGATGCAATCCGCGGAGTCCCCGAGGCCTGGAAGGGAGAGAGCGAGAGACAGACAGGAACATGGTCGGAGGGCCACTCTTAGTCGCACACCGCGGCGAGCGTGAGCGAGTTGGCCTGTAGGTCTATCAAGGACGCACTATACATGTTTGTGTAGATCCTATCTAGGCGTGCCACGGACTGGATAGACCGAACGTTGTCATGGATCTGCGTGCGCCTATGTGCGCATGCAGGCTGGGAAACTTCGGCGAGGCCAGGGAAAAGGCGAGCGAAATATTTTGAGAGCCCATGATTGTGATAAGTATTCTCCCCACCAATATGCGCCCTCCCCTCACCAAGAGCACAGAAATTGAAGTCGCCCAAGACGGAAGAGGTCCCAACAGAGGATGATAGGGCCCTCGACTTGATGAAACGAAGGGTGCGTTGACAAACGGAGATGGGAAGGCTGGGGTCGAGGTGCGCATTGATGATCTGCACAGTGCCATGCCGCCCTTGCAGCAAGAGCTCGCGAACTCGCCCCCCCCCCGAAGAACGCGATACTGAAAATGAGAGAAGAGCGAAGCAAAGCGAGGATGGATAATAATAACGCAACCACCTTTGATGCCGCAAGAGAAGCAAGTGCCGTACGCGTGCAGACCCTCGATCTCCTTTTTCAGATACATGAGGTCCTGCTGGGACCCGTGTGTTTCCTGAAGAGCGATAGTGGCGTGTTTCGAGATGAGGCGGCGAAGTTTCGACATCGCGTTGACGATCGGCTGAATCGGCGACGAGACGGATCCGAAGAGAGTCTGCACATTCCACGTAACGGCAGAGAAGTACTGCGTGAAATTGAAGGGCTGGTCAGGAAAAGAACAAGCACGGATGGCAGAAGACGGGCTGGACGGGCTGGACGGGCAGGAGGAAGAGGAGGAGGAACCACAATCAGAGGAGCTCTCGATGATCATTCCGCCCTCATCGTCGCTGCTCAGTGGGTTACCCTTGACTTCGGGGGACTCTGCAGTCCTCGGTTCGGACAGGGGAGCGTCCTATTCCATCGATGTAGCGATCATGGCCGTCGCGGCATCCGAGTCAATGCCGAACTTGGAGAGATTGTCGGGGAAGGCCTTGCACTCGAACTGGTTGCGGTCCGTGGGGATGAGCTCGAACAGCACGAACAAGCACTCGCCAACTTTCATGTACAGGATGCCCTTGAAGCCGTTGGAACCGATGGAGTAGTCCGTCTTCCACTTCCCGTCACGCTGCATGGCCTCGGTGATCGCCTGCCAGAGCCTGCCCAGGTACTTGTTCTTAACGCGGATCTCGGCTGGGGCGTCGAACCTCACTCGCAGGTTGACAGTGGAGTTTGTGGCCTGGTCCTGGTACTGCATGTCTGCAGAGCGGTAGTGATCCACAAAGGCAGCAGCCGCTTTCTCATTGGCGAACTTGATGCTGTACGACTTGTTGAGGTTGTATCCTCGAATAGTGGCTCCAGCAGTGTGATGAGATGGCAAAAGGCCGAGCAGGTGCTTGCCGTGCTCCTCGAGCATCGAACCCAACATCGGAGAGACAAAGCCGCTGACCCAGATCTTAAACCGGTCTCGAGAGGAGGCATCAACAGCATCGTCATGTCGACCGAATCGGGAAGGTCCTTCGGACCGAGCACGCTTGGCACCATTAGATGCGTGCCCAAAGGGATGTACACTGCCTGCGCTCGAGGTAGACGCAGTAGAGAGGCTGCTCACACGTGTCTCCAAGAGCTCGAGCTTCGCCAGAAACTGGCCCTCGGCGATGGACGCCACGCCCTGGGCCTCGAGCTTGTCCAGCCGTTCGGCGATGGTCGCATTCTCGGCCGCCTGATCGACCAGGTGAGCTTTGATGGCAGGGATCTCCGCGATGGCGGTGTTGATGCCACCCAACTGCTCTGTGAAGCTGGCGTTCATGGGGTCCATCTTCAGCAGCAGCTCTTTGATGCCGCGCTCCATCGCCTCGGCCGCAGAGCCCGCCATGGCGCCAGGACGGTTGGGAGAGAAGCGAGAGAGAGAAAGGTCCGCTCGGGCTCGACACCCGAATTGCCCACTGAAGTGAGCTGCCCGCTCAGGTGCGATCTCCCCAATCACACTTGAGCCAAAATGGCAACGGAAAGGGGAGGGGGAGGAGGAGGAGGAGGAGGAGGAGGAGGAGGAGGAGGAGGAGGAGGAGGAGGAGGAGGAGGAGAAAGAGGAGGAGCCAGAAGAGCTGCCGCCGCCGCCGCCTGCATCCCATAACCGCCATCGGCTCGCAGCGGTGCCCACGGACGCCGCCGAGGCTGATTATCCGAAAAGGGGAGGGGGCGAGCCTCGCCAATCCCCTCCTCACTCCCAGCCACCAATCAAGCCGTGCAGTTCGAAAACGAGCTGGGGAGAGGCCTCACACCACACGGCGCCCACGCGTGCCGAGCGGGGGCGGGCGCCCTCTGAGCACGGCACGGGGAGTCCGGCCCACCTCGTGTGCCACAGCTGCCAGATGCCCTGGGTGCATTCGGGGGGTGCAAGTCATGGCCCGAGGCATGTGCGCGGCCCGGGGGAGGGCAGGGGACGCACTGAAAGTAAGAAGAGGCGCCGCCGTGAGATCTGAGGAGATAATTACGATCATGGCCCCCGCCATGATACCCACCCCCCCAGTCTCGCACCCCCCCCGGCCGCCCCCGAGCACCGCCGGGTATCCCGGCCGGGAGGGCGGCAACACCCGCGGCGCGTCCTGGCCCAAGCAGCATCCATGACCATGAGACAACGGCAGCGACCAGCTGCAAGTATTCTTCCTTCTCGAGGACGGGAAGCCATGCGCACAGGCTCACACTGGCGGCCTGAGATAGGTCGAATCGCGATAGGACTGGATCGGAAACGGGTCGGGCCGCTGGCGAGTATAATCTAAACCGGACCGCCGCGCCTGGCTGCGGCTGGCCCCAGCCGATGCTGGTGAATCGAAACGGATCGGATCCAATCGGGATCGGGTCCCCGGCCGGCGAACCGAATCGCATCGATTCGGACGTAGGCGGCCCTTGGCCCAACAGCTGCTGCCTGGGCACAGGGTGGCCCAGGACGCCAAGGACGAAGCGACCGCGGCAGCCCCCGAGGCGGTCTGCCCCGACCCGAGCTGGCGGACGCGCCGCAGCCTGTGTCCGCGGTGGCGCTCGAGGTCCCAAGGCTGCGCAAGCTGCAAGCCCAGAGGGCACAGGATGGGTCCAGTCACGATCGGTCAGGTGGCCAAGAAAACCCAAACAACAAGGACGCCGATGGATCGACCGGCTGCTCCGTGAAGGCACGTGCTGATGGTCCACGGCCGCGATGCGAAGAGGACGCCCGCGCCCGCCCCGTAGCGACGCGTCGACAGGCGCAGCGGCCGGCCTGCCCAGAAGCTGCCGCAAGCGACGTCGCCCGACCGTCGTCGTCTTGCTTTCGGGTCATAGCTCGGTGTCCGGGCGGCCATTCGGGACGATCCGGGCAAGCCCAGAACGCCCTCGGCGAGGCGCAGCTGCTGGAACGTATCCCGAGGCTGGGAAGCCGCCATGAACCTAGGGAAGCACGTCCAAACAACCTCGACCGTCGAACACCCCCAGGACGCCCTCGGCGAGGCGCAGCTGCTGGAGCGCACCCCGAGGCTGGGACACCGCCAGGAACCGACCGAAGCTCCCGAAGACCTCGATCCTCGAGCCCCGCCTCGGCTCCTCCAGCTCGGTACAGGGCAGTTTCTAACACATAGGATTGTTCCCTACCTAGGCTCTGCCTAGAAGGGTTCTTGCTCTCTAGCTTAAAGGGGCCGGGCAGTGGAAAGCGCCCCGGGCGGTTCCCCCAGTCCCCTGGGAGCGGTTTCCCCCAGTCCCCTGGGAGCTTTAGCTTTAGCTTTAGCTTTAGCTTCAGCTTAGCTTTAGCTTAGCTGTAGCTTAGCTTTAGCTTAGCGTTTAGCTTAGCGTTTCGCTTAGCTTTTCGCTTAGCGTTTAGCTTAGATTTAGCATAGCTTGAGCTTAGCTGTAGCTTAGCTTTAGCTTAGCTTCAGCTTAGCTTTAGCTTAGCTTTAGCTTAGCTTTAGCTTATATTTAGCTTAGCTTTAGCTTAGCTTTAGCTTAGCTGTTGCTCAGCTTTAGCTTAGCTTTAGCTTAGCTGTTGCTCAGCTTTAGCTTAGCTGTTGCTCAGCTTTAGCTTAGCTTTAGCTTAGCGTTACTGTTACTACTAATGCTGCTTTCCTAGGGGTTCCAACTCCTAGGTCGGGTCGCACTGGGATAAGTTTAACATATAGGATTTTTAATACATGATTAATTTATGAACAGATGTATGCATGAACTCATCGTTGTTTTAAATACTAAATCCCTGCATGTTTAATGATCCGCACGTGGAGCATGTATTCAAAACGGCACTGTAGGCCGTCGCCGCCGGAGGTTCGCCTGGCCGATGCTGACGCCGGCCTTCAGGTCGCGGGCGCGGCCCGCGTGCGCGCCACGGTACGGCCTCGCCGTCACGGGGTGGGGCGGGCCGTGGCGCCCTGCGGCCGCTCGAGGTCAAGCGCGCTCGCGTTGCTGTCGTCCTCATCCCCGTCTTCCTTCTCCTCTTCCTCCTTCTTCTCCTCTTCCTCCTTCTTCTCCTCTTCCTCCTTCTCCTCCTCAGATCCTCCTTCTCCTCCTATTCCTCCTCTTCATCCTCTTCCTCCTTTTCCTCCTATGCCTGCTTCTTTGCCCTCTCCTCCTCCTCCTCCGCCGTCCTCCTCCTCCCCCATCCCTATCACCATCCTCCGGCACGCTGCCCCGACCCTTTTCTTTCGGCACGGCACCGCCCCCCCAATATCCGCGCGCCTCCCCTGCATTACCCCAACCACCAGCCAGCGCGCCTCCTCCGTCCCGGCCCATTTTATTTCGGCACGGCACCGCCCCCCCATCCCGAGCGCCCCCTCTGCATCGCCCCACGCACCAGCCAGCGCGCCCCCCTCCGCCCCGACCCTTTAATTTCGACACGGCACTGCTCCCCCTCCCATCCCGCGCGCCCCCTCCGCATCCCCCCACCCACCAGCCATGCCGCCCCCTTCCGCCCCAGCCCCCTCATTATATTGCACAGTTGTGTTCTAGAGCTCGGACCTATTCATTTTCGTTCGTCGTCGTCCACCTGGTCATGGCTCCCCCCCTGGCCCTGGCCCTGGGCCCCCTCGCCCCGCTGGCCCTGGCCCTGGACGCAGCCTCCTCCCCTGGCCCTGGCCCCCCACCCTCACGCTGAACCCTTTATTATTTTCGCTCGTCGTCGTCCTTTTGGTCCCAGCCTTGGACCTAGCCTCCCCCTTTGGTCCTACCCCCAACCCCCCTTCGTCGTCGTCCCCCTGGTCCTGGCAATGGACCCAACCTCCCCCCCTTGTTTTGGCCCTAGCCCTCCTCGCCCTGCTGGGATCCAGCCTCCTCCCCTGGCTCTGGCCTCAGGCCCCCTCGCGCCAGACACTTTATTTTCGTTTGACGTCGTCCCTCTGGTCCCAGCCTTGGACCCAGCCCCCTCCCCGGGCCCTAGCCCCAGCCCCCCTCGTCGTCGTCCCCCTTGGTCCAGGCACTGGACCCGACCTCCCCACCTGGTTTTGGCCCTAGCCCTCCTCGCCTTGCTGGCCCTGGCCCTGGACGCACCCTCCTCCCCTGGCTCTGGCCCCACTCGCGCTGGACCCTTTATTTTCGTTCGTCGTCGCCCCCTGGCCCTCGACCCAGCCCCCCACCCTGGTTTTCGCCCCAGCCCCTCTCGTCGTCGCCCCCCTGGTCCTGTCCTTGGACCCAGCGTCCTCCCCTGGCCCTGTCTCCAACCCCCCTCGCCCTGAACCCTTCATTTTCGCTCGTCGTCGTGCCCCTGGCCGTGGCCCTGGACCCAGTCACGTCCCCGCGCGGTATCCTTTATTTTCGCTCGTCGTCCCTGGAGCCAGCCTCCCCCCCCTTGGACCTGGCCCCAGCCCCAGGCCCCCGTCGTCCTGGCACTGGACCCGGCCTACGCCCCTGGTCCTGGCCCCCGCCCCTCGCCCCGTTGGCCCTGTCCCTGGACCCAACACCCCCTGGCCCAGCCTCGAAAAATCTACCGCGTCTCAGCTGTCAGCAAAAACTCAATCGAACTGTTTCAGCACCGGGGCGCCCCGGCCCCACCTGCCCCTCCTCCTCCTTTTCCTCCTTTTCCTCCTCCTCGTCCTCCTCCTCCTCCTCCTCCTCCTCCTCCTCCTCCTCTTCCTCCTCCTCCTCCTACTCTCCTCGATCCCCCACCTGCGCCTCTTCCTCCTTCTATCTTCAAATGTGCAAGAGCCAGAGCACGCGTGCCACTTATAACTTAAAGTTGCGTTTGTGGAAGGGGCACGTAGAATGCCAGGCGCTGCGCTGGGCGCAGAGGCCGCCGAGCACTTGGCGTTGCGCTGGGGACGGAGGGCGTCGAGGGAAAAAAACAATTTCAAGTTGTACTTGGGGGGGCCGCGGAGGACAGGGCGTTGTGTTGGACGCGGAGTGCGTCGAGTAGAATGGCGTTTTCAGGGTACCCTTGGGAAGGGAACCGGCGCAGTGCACTGCGTTGTGTTGCGCGCGAAGGCTGTTGAATACTCGGGCGAACATGCGCAAAGCCACCGCGCGTTGACGTGGCGCTGCGCGAAGAAGATAAAAGGCCCGCGAAAGCAACGACGCGCTGCCTGCGCAAGGCAAGGGAGAAAGCGTCGCGCAGAGAAGCGGAAACGTAGAATGCACTGCGGTAGCTGCATGGAAGACAAAGACACGCGATGCGCAATTAGGGGGGCCCGTGCTGAGAGAGCTGAGAGAGAGAGAGAGAGAGAGAGAGAGAGAGAGAGAGAGAGAGAGAGAGAGAGAGAGAGAGAAAAAAAAAAACATTTAAAACATACTCTTTCCTTTTGCGGGGGCTCGCGCGCGCCCGCTGCCGGCGCGCCGCGCGGCTCAAGGGCCCCGCGATCCGAGACGGCCGCGGGGCGGGGGGGCGACGGAGAGGCGCGGGAAGAGGAGAGGCTGAAATACACATGACAACCACAATAACACACGCAACCTCAACGACGCGGCGTCGCCGACCGGGCAAACGCGCGCACGCGCGCGCGCGACCCCCTGCCTTCGCCCGTCCGCGGTCCTCTCCCCATCCCCTTTTTTCGATTGCGCTATCCTGCGGCGGGCGCGTTCCGTCTGGAGGGCAATCCGTTTTTTCTCTCGCGCGATCCGGCGCCACTGCAACGGCGGCCCCCCAGGGGGCGCCCCCGCGGGCGCGCCCGCTTTCTTGCGCTTCCGGCAATGCTGGCCCAACGTTCCGTTGACATAATTCCGCAGGAAAAAGCAATGCTGAGCCGCATCGCGCCCATCTGCGGTGCGGGCCCGTCAGAGCGCCCGCGGGAAATTCGAACCCAAGTAAGAGACGACGGCCGCCTGACACAACTCGTTGAACTCAGCGCGCGCGCGCGCTCGAAATCTGCGACGCTAAACTTGCCCCCGAAAAAGAAGATGCCAAGTGAATCGGTGCTGGGCCCCAGGCCCAGGGCCACCTCAGGATCATCCGCGTAATCGCGGAACACTGGGACCAGCCATTCTCCGAAGCTCGCCGCTTCGGCGGTGCCAGCCAAGTTGACTGCGTTGAGAATCACCTCTGCGACGTTCTTGGTAACGAGTTACGATTCCTTGGATGGGTTTTGAAATAATCAACCACTTGCTTGTAGGTCGTGGTGGCCTCGCTCATTTGTGCAGACATATCTTGTCGCAATCGGCCGTGCCCCCCAGTGAGCACCGCCCCGGCCTGGGGCGAGCTCGGGCCTGGAAGTTTGGAGAGCTCAGAAGTGAACATCTAGCGCCGCACAATGTCATTTTGGGCCGCAATAAATTCGCCGAGGGTCTCTGGCGCGGAGACGACTTTGAACGCTATGTGCTCGAAGGGGCCCTCGATCAGCAGGCGCGCAGAATATGCCTGCCGAAATGTACGAAAACATGTCATTGGTGGCCGTCGGCGAATTTCTGCAGCCAGTCGATCGTGGACGCCGTCAGAGGGTCGTCCGGGGCGGGCCTGATGAGGTATTTGCGAACAGAGCATTATGTCTGCGCCTGCGCAATACGTCCCGACACATAAGATATATATATATATATATATATATATATATGTATATATATATATATATATGTATACAAGACTGCAGTGGCGCTTCGCGCCATGCACCTTGGTCCTTGAAGTTTGGTACGCAGGCGGAATCGCAGGAAGCTCAAGCTGACAATTTAGCGATAATTCCTTGTTGCCTTTTCCGGCATCGCCGCTATGATAATGATATTCCTTATCCTTCCTCCATGCTTCTTTTTCCTAATGTTCGTCATGCCCGGCGCATTCTCCTCATCCTCCTCTGTTCTTTTTTGCGGAGGCTCCTCCTGGGAGAGCCTCTAAGGGCCTCACAAAAATTGTTTCAGTCTTTCTTAGAAGCCTTCTGGAGGCCTCCTGGGCGTATTCTGGGGGCCTCTGGGGGCTTCCTCGGTCACGATTCGGAATGCTTCGGAGGGTGTCTTGGGGCCATCTTGGGCCGCCATGGGGCTCTCTGAGGGCCATCTTGGACCCGTGTTGTGCCGTTTTGGGGCTCTCTTGGACTGCCTGGAAGCCCTTTCGGATGGTTGTGGGGCGATTTGGGAGCCCCCCAGGCGGCTTCTGACGCCCAGAAGACCGCCGTCTTGGAGCGTCGGGAAGCCGAAAAGAGGAGAACCCCAAACTTCACCAAGAACCCGCAGAAAATCTATTAGTTGTTCCTCTTGGGGCCTTCGTGGGAATGCTCTTGGAGGCCTCTTTGGGGCCGTCCTGGAGGCCTCTTGGACCATCTTGAGGTCACGTCGGTCACTTTTGGGGCGCTCTTGTGCTGTCTTGGGGGTCCCTGAGACGTCGCCGATGACCCCCTGATCGCCCTAGGTGTGCTGGGAAGGCTTGGCAAAACGCCCTGCGAGGCCCGGGAGGCCGCTTCGAGGCCCGTCTGGAGGGTCCCACAACCCCAGATCCTGGGAATCCGGTTTTGGCGGGGGGAAAGTCCCCCCGCCCGGGCTTATAAACATATAGGAAGAGGAATACGTGCGTGCGTGTGGCAAT
>CAUYUJ010017804.1:362429-369773 GCA_963575745.1 Prorocentrum cordatum
AGGTCAAGAGCTCCTTTCGCTTCCCGATCCGCTCGCCAGTTGGCCTGGCCAATCCACCGCTCTGGTGGGGGCAGCTGCTCGATGTCCTCTAACTTCCTATGGGCAGGGGTGTGAACAGCTGGGGCATACTCTTGATTCCTCATGTGGAGCAGGGCCCCCCTTCTCAACCCTCCATGACGTTGCTTGGCCGACACTTGACATGACGGTTCCATGTTATGCAGTTTGACGGCATTCATACAGTCGCTGTATAACGTCGGCCCATGAGTTGGTACATATATTGGTAACAAGGCGAGCTGGAGTTGTTCTGCCGCTTGACTGGTTTGGGGTAGACTCGGCCACACAACTCCTTTTGCTACATACCGCTGCACACCCTCCGCATCAAAGAACACCCACGAGTAAGCCGCCCTCGAGAGCTCTCTGATGGTGTGCCGAGCGCAAGACCCATCTCCAGCTTGGAAGAAGGAGGACCCAACAAACTGATCCCACTCCACTGTTTGCCCACTCATATCGAGAAGCTCTGGCTCGTGCACATCCGAGAGGTTCGGCCACTCGGCCGCTGGGTGCTGAAACTTGAGGGCCTCGAAAAACTGCGCGTCCCCGCTCTGGGCGCGCCCGAGAAAGGTCGTGGAGACATCAGCGGCCTGCCGTGCCGCGACGACCTCCGCATGCTGGCATCTGAAGATCCTGTGGCCTACTGAATCGGGCTCCTGACATAAGGGGCAGAGGCCTGGGGTGATGTACCCTGACCGTAAAGCCCTGTCTTCGGTCCAGAGCCCTTCACACAAACACGCCATCACTAAGTATTTACCCTGGGCATTGAGCCCGATACCTTTGACCCCCGACTTGGTAATGCGTCGGATAGGTTCCACACGCACTCTGGTCCCATGGGGTCCACCCCAGCTTCTTGCCCAGAACTCGTTCGCGGTGCCTCTGAACCCCCAAACAAAGCCAGTGCCCGATCATGGAGGGGGTGGAGTACAGCAGGGATATCTCCACGCCATTATCATCGCGCCAGTCGAGGGGGGTGTAAGCTTCCCACCCGATACGCTGCAGGGAGAGGTGCATTCTACTGATCGGGCCTTTGCTTTTTGCCCAGTTGTAGCCTGTGGGCGGGACGGTCCGCCACATACTGCACAGCTCCTGAATCGAGAAAAAGGCGTGCTCGGGGCGCGTGGTAGCCGCCCACACCGCATGTGACCACGCCAGCGCAGGGGCAATCATGCTCCCCCACATGGGGTCGCCTAGGAGCGCCGTCTTGGCTCTCAAGGAAACCCCAGCATGCCTGGGCGCTTGGAACGACAACATCACGCTACGCGCTCGCTTAAGTTCAGCGTCGCTCACGCCCACAACCGTGTCCCCGAAGCTTAAGCCAGGTTTGACCCCAGCCGTGTAAATCTTGCCAATCCTGAAACGCTCCCTGGGAAGGGCGTTCTCATATTTACACAAAATCCTGTGTCTCTTAATCATGTCTTTTATCCTGCCTCGTCTCTTGCTCAGGTGGCCTTTCTTACTCCGTTCGCCCCCTGGGGCGAGATCACAACCTAAGGTCACCATGTGGGCCCCGACTTGACCCGCCAGTTTCTCGAGCTGCTCCCCGAGGCGACAAGCAACACTGGGCGACGAACCAACAGTCATCAACTTATCTTGGGCTAGATTGACTCCGGGCTCCTGCTTGAAGACGCGGTGCAAGTCCTGCGCCGCTGCGGCAAGAGTGTGGATGACCTCAGCCTCGGTGCCATACGCTGAGACCGTGTCGTCGTCCACATACGACGCCAGATCAATGCTGGGGTTCCGCTCCACGAAACCGTCGAAAGGCTCGAGCGCGTACACTCGCACGAAGATATCGTTAAAAATCGACCCTGCTGGCAGCCCGCTTTCAGCGTGCAACACCGCCAGCGCATGATCCGTACCTAAACGCAAGATCCGAGGGCCCCTCCAGAAGTTGAGCGTGACTTTAAGCACCACGGGATCAAGGTCCGCTCTCTGGCCCCTATCACGGAGGAGTCTCAGGCCGAAACTCTCGTAGTACTTCGACCCATCCCAAGAGAATCCCGCAGCGACCCCACCGTCGGCCACTCGGGCCTCCGCTTTGACCGCCTGGTTCCACGCGCTGCCTTCCGCCGACTTCCCAGCTCCGAAGGCCCAGTACCTACGCGGGTGTCGGTCGTTGAAGGACGTCAGCTTCGGTCGTCGGAGCCGTTCCCAAAGCCTAACTGGGGAGGAACACAACAAAATCGGGCGCAACCCACCCTTCGGCTTTTCCAGGAGAGGGAAGAGCATCCAGTACAACGCCCGGGGGAAGAGACCTATCTTCTCAACGCACTGAAAAATGCAAGCCAGGGTGTCAAGGCAAGTGTCCGACATGCAAGCGAACTGTCGCACGTGCACCCCATCAAGGGACTGAGCCGTGTGCGGCGAGAACATCTTGGCTGCGGCTCGCAGCTCCGCCGCGGTGGCTCTCTCAAAACAGTGCCTATCTGGGACTTCAGCTGGGGGTGGGGTGGTGGTGGCATTCCAATACCCCCCTAAAACATTGGCTTCATGGGCCAGTAAATCTCGCGGGTCCGACGTGAAGGCCCCAGGACTGGTTTCTATCACCGTCGGTTGCCACCGAGCCTTCAACCTCGTAAGCCGATGCATCTTTCGGGCCGACCCCGCCAGGGCCTCGGTCTGCCACTGGTCCCAACTCTGCTTCGCTTTTTGATCCAGCCCATCACGGGCCGCTTGAAAATCCTCGGCCCAGTCTTCTAACGTCTCCGAGCAATGATCAGTCCATCCAGCAAGGGCCACCAAGTCTTGCGGCCAAGCCGCCGTCAACTCACGCGCCTTGCGGACAGTGAGATCCAATCTCGGAGACAAGCCCTCAGCTTCAAACGGCCGAGAAACAATCTGCACAAGGTTAAGGGCAGCCTGCGCTTCACTGTGATCAATGAACTTGTCAGCTTGCGTGAGAATGCGCTGACTGGTGTTCCTGAGGTCGGTCATCCCCTGTTGCAGCCGCACCCATCCCTCCCCAATGCGCACATCATCATCATCTTTGCACTTCGGGGGGGTCATAACAGGCACCCACTTAGCCTGAAGCTGCTTACCTTTAAGCCCTTTACGTTTTATGGGGGTGCCCGTTCTACTTTCTAACTCTAACTCCATCGCATCCGAGGGAACTTTCCAAGCTCGGTCCAGGACCCCCCAAACAAGCCCAACCTCTTCATGGTCGGCCCTACGGTTCGCCTCCTCGGCCACGGCTCGGGCCACAGACCAGTCGATCGGGGGGGGGTGGGGCCGAAGGGCAGTTCAACTGGGAGTTTCTGGTGAGTCTGGTATACCAGCTGCCGCAGCTTGGTTGCCCCAGGCCTTAATCGAAGCTGTACAGGGCGGTGGGGCCGCTTCGGCCACGTGCTGTCAACCTCGGCGGTCTGCACAAGCTTGCAGAAGGCCGCCGACGCCATGAAATAATCGATCTTGGTGTTTGCTTTCGGCGTAGCACACGTTTCGATACTGGGCTGCGTTATCATCATGGAGGCCTTGCGAGGCATGCCAGACGCCTCTGCTACAACGGCCGAGAAATTCCAATCAGCAGCAAACACCGAGAGATGTACACCTTCTAAGACTGCACCTGCGTGTCTTAAAATCTGGAGGTTCCGCTTGCTCAGCCCCTCACTGGTGAACATGTACGCGCATCCCGCTAGTAGCTCGGGCCACCCTGGAATGTCGATCGTAGCAAAGATCAGCCTGTGTTGGATAAGTATGCCTCTGGGCAACTTAGTGGGCCACCTCAGGCCGATAGACGTTCTTGCCAGTATAGCTACTCCAGCTGACGTCTGACCACCTGCACACTTGACCGAAGGGGCACAGAGCATGTTCCAGCCTAAACTCTTAGCAGTCGAAGTTCTCGCCGCCAGATCCTCTTCGGTAATACCTATTTCCTGTGCAAACACCACCAGAGCCTGTGTACTCCTCAGTCTCTTCTTGAGCGTGCCCCAGCTGTTACCATTATACGATTCAAACACGAGCGCCTGACCCTCCAGGTCGGCAGGGGCGGCGGCTTTAGGCGGTAAGCCAACTCCGTGGGCCGAGACACGCAAACCAGTGCACTTGGGCCCCAGGTGGGGCCGCACACGGGCACCGTCAAACAAAACTGGTGGCTGCGGGGACTCATGGGGCCTCAGACGCTCGGGCTCGCCGTTGTGCCTGACGACTCGCGTCTCGTCGGCCTCGCTGAACTTGATGCCCTGACCGTACTGCAGCACGTCCAAAAGATACCACACCGCCTTCAGGTCCACGAACGTCTGAAGTCTGAGCCACCTCTCGTCACACGTAACCTCGAAGAAATGCACAGCGTCATCAGGTAAGGCTAAAGACGACTGGCACGTTCTGCAGCAGATCCCAAAAGGAGTCGTCCCCCTTCTCGGCCGATTCGGCACGACGCCGATTTCCATCAAGGGGGAGAACACGAGCATCGGCTTGCTCCCGGAGACGTGGGGGGCCCGTGCCGAGCAGCGCGGTCCATTGCGTCGCGACGCGTTCCCGTGGCGACAGGGCCGTGTCGAGCACCGCGCAGAGGGCTCGTGGCCGAAGCTCCTTCCACAGAGGGAGCCTGCTGGGTTTCAGCTTCCGTCGCTCCCTGCGCCAGCCGGCGAGGGAGTTGGCGCAGTCCTGAACGGCCAGCTCGAGCTTCTCCAGGAAAGGGGGGACCAACTGCTGGTCGCGCTGTGACCAGCGCGGGCCCGCAGCAGCAGACGAAAGCAGCCGGGCAGTGCGGGCTCGTGACTCGAGCGTGCCGAGCGTCGGCGCAGGCCCTTCCAGCGGGCTGAGCCCTAAGACCTGCCAGCAGCCAGACGAGGTCGGGTCGTAGCCGAGCCCCCGCAATACCGCCATAAGGTCGTGGAAGGTCGCTGGCGTGGATGCGGCCGAAAGTGGCGGGCTCCACCCTGTCGCCTGAGCGGCGCGGGCGATCTCAAAATAAGGCAAAACCTCCGGCCCCAAGAGATCACTGAGGAGCGCATGCGGCAACGGCTGAGGCACCGAGAGCGGCTGGGGCACTACAGCGACTCCTGGAACTGCAGCGGGCTCGGCGGCAGCTGCGGCGGTCGTGACAGGCGAGAAAACTGCCTGGAGCCCCGGGGCCGTGGCAGGCGCAGCCGCGGGAGGCAGCCCAAGGGCAGGCTGCCCGTTCGGCGGGTCGGCCACCAGAAGGCTGGCAGTAGCCTGCCTCAGCCCAGACTCGCGCTCCTCCATGCTCGTGTCAGGACCTGCGGCGGGCGGGGCGGCACGAGCAGCTGCGCCCGGGGTCCTTCCGAGAGGCTAATGCGCCGCCGTGGCGGCCGAAATCGGTCGGGCCCGGAATCGCTCGAATCGGTCGAAAGCACGCTCGGGCCCGGGCTCGGATCGGGCGCTCGGCGATGGCGCCTCGAGCCAGAGTGCCTTGAGCCAAAATGGCGCTGGACCCTCCGACCTTGCAGCTGCTTCAAGAGGTCCCTGGCGAAGCGCCGGGCCTGGCCTGCGGACACGTCCAGTGGCACGGCAGATAAACTTCATCTGCAGGGAAGAGGGATGGGAAAGGGGCAGGGGTAATGAGGAATCCCACCAGCCCTCTGGGCTTAGGTGGTATAACGCGTTTTTTCTTCTCTCTCTTCCACTGAAACCCCTCCCCCTACCCCATACCACCTACCCCTACCCCCTACCCCCTACCCCCACCCCCTACCCTGGGCATGAGGAATTGAACTTGTTCAATTCCTCCCCGTCCTTGCTATTTTTGTTACACATAGCAAGGGCGTCAGCTGCCCCGGTACGCAACACGCAACCCGTGGCGTGCTGGCACGGAGCTCAACACGCAGACTGAAAACGTAGGTCTGGCGCGACACGTTCCCAGACGTGGGCCACCACGTTGAGACAGATGCTGATGCGACGCGCGGCTTCGCAAGGTTGCGTGCTCGAACAGTGTGGCTAGCCGGTGGGTGGCGCATAGGACCTCACGAGGATCCACCACTTACGCCACGACCGGTTAGGCCCCCACCAACTTAAGCCACCACCGGTTAACCCCCTGTTGAGACAGAGGGGGGAGGGAGGGCGGAACGGGAGGGCTGCGGAGGGCGGGCGGGCGTGGCGCCTATAGGCAGCAGAGGCCCCGCCGAAGAGCTCCTCCGCGGGCGCCGGAGCATCGCGATTGGCAGTGGGGGCGGGCGGAGGGGGGAGAGGCATTGAGGGGGAGAGACATCGCGCGTGGTAAGGGGGGGGAGAGGGGGAGAGGCATTAAGGGCTCCACCTGCCCTTTTCGGGAGAGACATCGCGCGTGGTAAGGGGGGGGAGAGGCATTAAGGAAGAGGGGAGAGGGGGAGAGGGGGAGAGGCATTCTCACACGTTTCGCGGTCCCATGAGAAGTCCCTCCTACTGTCTCAGCGGGCGCTGACGTATGGTACCACAGTCAGCATGTCGGCGCTGTCTATTCCAGCGCACCCCGAAGGGCGCTCCACCTCGGTGCTGGGTTCACGCCACGAAGATCGTGGCCACGTAGGGAGCTCGACATACGGCCCCAGTGGCAGGGTCCGCGTGTCGGCGCCGTCAACTTGGAGGGAGGGTGTATTGCAACATCGTTGATGCGTCTTGGGTTTGCACTGGTCCTCCTCCTCCTCCCCCTCCTCCTCCTCCTCCTCCTCCAAATCCTCCTCCTCCCCCTCCCCCTCGTCCTCCTCCTCCTCCTCCTCCTCCTCCTCCTCCTCCTCCTCCTATCTACTACTACTACTACTACTACTTCCCACCCCAACCCCCGGCACCACACACAAACCACCACACACCACCACCACCACCACGCCACTACTACAACTACGACTACTTACTACTACTACTACTACTACTACTACTACTACTACTACTACTACTACTTCTCTACTACTACTTACTACTACTACTACTACTACTACTACTACTACTACTACTACTACTAACTACTACTAATACTACAACTACTACTACTACTACTACTACGACTACTACTACTACACCTACTACTACAAACTACTACTACGACTACGACTACTACTGCTACTTACTACTACTACTACTACATCTTCTACTGCTTCTTCTTCTAACTACTACTGCTACTACTGCTACTACTACTACTACTACTACTACTACTACTACTACTACTACTACTACTACTACTACTACTAACTACTACTACTACTACTACTACTACTACATACTACTACTACTACTACCTACTACGTACTACTATCACTACTACTACTACTACTACTGCCACTACTACTACCACTACTACTATACTACTACTACTAACTACTAATATTACTACTACTACTACTACTAATTCTACTACTACTAACTACT
>CAUYUJ010017804.1:372373-377373 GCA_963575745.1 Prorocentrum cordatum
CATCATCACCATCACAATCACCGTCATCATCATCAGCGTCATCACCACCGTCATCATCATCACCATCATCATTACCACCATCATCACCACCATCATCGTCGGCATCATCATCATCGTCGTCCTCACCATATCATCGTCGTCATCGTCATCGACATCGTTATCGTCCTTGTCACCGTCATCATCACCACCATCACCATCACCATCACCATCCAAATCCGCATTCGCATCAGCATCCGCATCCGCATCCGAATTATCCTCCTCAGCCTCATCCTCATCCTCATCCTCCTCCTCCTCCTCCTCCTCCTCCTCCTCCTCCTCCTCCTCCTCCTCCTCCCTCCTCCTCCTCCTCCTCCTCCTCCTCCTCCTCCTCCTCCTCCTCCTCCTCCTCCTCCTCCTCCTCCTCCTCCTCCTCCTCCTCCTCCTCCCTCGCTCCTCCTCCCTCGCTCCTCTTCGTCCTCCTCCTCCCTCTCTCCTCCCTCCCACTGTGGCGGCTCCACCGGGCCCGCCGGAGCGCGACAGGGCGGGGTGGGGGTGCCGCAGCAAGGCGCGAGCGACGCCTCCTCGTGATCAGCGAAGCCCGTGTGCAGCTGGCCGCGGGGTGCGGCGAGCGCGCGCGCGGGCCCGCCACGCCCGCGCCGTGCTGAGACGCCCTCCTCCTTCTTCTCCTTCCCTTCCCCTTCCCCTTCCCCTTCTCCTCCTCCTCCTCCTCCTCCTCCTCCTCCTCCTCCTCCTCCTCCTCCCCCTCCTCCTCCTCCTCCTCCTCCTCTGCCTCATTCCCGTCCTCCTCCTCCTTCTCCTCTTTCTCCTCATGATTTCCAGATTTCCAGATCCCCAGCAGGATCCACAATATGTCGCAGAACCAATGCAAGAAAAGGACGAGATAGGGTAGGGTGAGACAACGAGAGACGAGAGCATGCCTCAGCTAAGCTCGTGCCTCCCGCGCAGCGGGATGTTGCGCCCGAAAGCGTTCGCCCTGGAGCTCGGGTCCTTGCCATCCTTGAGCAGGGACTACAACTTTGCAGCATCATAATTCCTAGGCTTGCCAAGACATGGGTTGGAGAGAAGGCGCACACGATGACGAGCATATGCTCCACACTGCGCACACTAAAATAATGGGCAGGGCGGCTTGACCATCTTCCCCCCGCACTTTATGGGAGGGGTGCGCCTGTCTGGCCACACAGGGCCAGCCAACACAAATATAGGAAACACGACCGTAATAAGTCCTACCTGTATCCAGACACCTTCCACACAAGTACCTTTGCCGACACGGGCAATCCTATGCTCATTGGGCTCGGGGACCAGAATGAGACCGCCTGACCTGGCACGACCCCTCTTGGCAACCGTCTTGGCCATTCCGTCCTCCTCTTCCGCCTCTTCCTCCCCATCCTCCTCCTCCTTCTCCTCCTCCTCCTCTGCCCCCTCCTGCTTTGCGCTATGAAGCGGGATCCGCTGTGCCAGGCCTCGGACGAAGTGAAGGCGGACTGGCTGGCTGGGTGGCGAGCGCCGCGGACCACGACCGTGGACACCCGACCTGCTGGAGCTCGCCGACGCGAGCCTGCGGGCTCAACTCAGCGGAGCACCTTCAGATGCTCGGCCCTGGACGTGGTGAAGACGGATTGGCTGGCTGCGTGGCGAGGGCCGCGGACCACAACGGTGGGCACCCGGCCTCGTGGAGTTCGCCGACGCGGGCCCGCGGGCCCAGCCTCAGGGCCGCGAGAAGCTCGCGCCCACGCACGCCGCGGCCCTGCGCGAGGCGCACGGCGGTGTGGCTCTGCGCCGACTGAGCGTTGCTTAATGTAACGGGGCCCAGAGGAACACACACATAAAAAAACACAGATCACAGGATTCCCCATACTTGCTTTTCTCCATGTTCGTCTTCCCCTTCATTTCCCATAGTTGCGGGCATTTCCCAGAAATCGACGTTCAGTTGTATACGTGTTTAAGAATCGCTCTTGATAGTGGGAAGCAATAAATGGGGTGCGAAGAAGCGTACCTATACGACCACCCTTCGGGTGATAAGGAGGTTCGGGGGGGGGGGAACCAACGTCTCACTCGATCGGTCCCACTATCGATCTCACGATCGGTGTCGCTCGATCGATCTCACTCGATCGATCTCACAATCGATCTCACTCGATCTATTTCATTCGATCGATCTCACAATCGATCTGACTATCGATCCCACAAGCGATCCCACAATCGATCTCACATTCGGTCTCACGATCGATCTCACTATCGATCTCACAATCGAGCTCACAATCGACGTCATCATCATCATCAACAACATCATCGTCGTCAACGTCATCAACATCATCATCATCACCACCATCATCATCATCGGGACACCACCATCATCATCACCCCACCACCGTCATCATCAACATCATCATCACCATCACCATCACCGGGACACCATCATCGTCACCATCATGATCAACGCCATCATCATCAGGACACCGTCATCATCATCGGAACACCACCATCATCATCTCATCATCATCGTCATGAGCAACATCATCAACCTCATCATCATCGGGACACCATCATCATCATCATCATCAGCAACGGCATCACCATAAACATCATCAACATCATCGGGACACCATCATCATCGCCACCATCATCATCATCACCATCATCATTATTGGGACACCATCACCTCACCATCAACATCAACATCATCATCACCATCATCGGGCCACCATCATCAAAATCGCCATCATCACCTCATCATCATCATCAACATCATCAGCATCAACATCATCGGGACACCATCATCGTCATCATCACCAACATCATCATTATCATCGTCGGGACACCATCATTATCACTATCATCATCATCAACCTCCTCATCATCATCGGGACACCATCAGCATCGTCTTCATCAGCATCATCTTCATCAGCATATCATTATCATCAACATCATCAGGATCACCAACATCATCAACATCATCGGGACACCGCCATCATCATCATCACCAGCAACGGCATCATCATCATCATCATCATCATCATCATCAACATCAACATCAACATCATCATCATCACCATCATCATCATCGGGACACCATCATCATCACCACCATCACCATCATCATCATCATTACCATCATCATCCACATCGTCGACATCAGCATCATCCTCATTATCGGGACACCATCATCATCACCACCATCACCATCACCATCACCGTCATCATCATCATCATCATCATCGTCATCAACATCATCAACATCATCAACATCATCATCATCATCATCATCATCAACATCATCATCATCATCAGGACACCGACGGGACACCGGCGGGACACCGGCGGGACACCGCGGGCCACCTGCCCCCGGAAAGGAATCATTTGGTCCTGCCGCGCCTCAGCCAGAGGCGCCTTTCTTCTCGCCCGCCCACGCAGCTTCGCCTCGCCCGCACGCACGGCACGCACGAACACGAAACCGAAACCGATTTCCCGGTAGGGGGGCTCTCCGTTCCACTTCGACCTCACCCCCTCACCTCCGATACCTTTCGCGCCCCTTCTGGGCCCGAGGGGGCCGCGTTAGGGCCCGAGCCCAATGCGGGCGCTTCGCGCCCGCGGGCGGCACACAGCCGGGAGCAGGCTTCGGCGGTTCAGAGATGGGGCCCCGAGGGCCTGGGCTCCGCCAGCGGCATCCCGGGCCCCGACTACCCAGTCTGAGGCAGGGAGGGCCGGGGCCTGGTTTTTGTCCAGTGTACAGTCGGACTCGATTGGAGAGGACACGCGAGAGGACACAAGACCCTTCCGAGGGCCACGTTGCCGCAGAAATGCGGGAGGCATGGGTCGCAAGACACAGGACACGAGGGTACCCTTGATCTGGCAGGGTCGACCTACTAATCCGGGCCGCCTGTAACTTCTAGCACATGTTGGAGCAATGTTTCCATACCGTTGCATGCACATGCTCCGTATCCAATTTGGCTCAGCAGAGCCCCGCAAAGGACGAAACGTCAGCCCGACACTGACCACGTACGTGCACCAGAGTGCCCTCCTTGTCCGGCTCGCTTGCGTTCTTTCGATCGGGGCCTCGGGCCATGTAGACCCAGCCTGGGATCCCTGAGGCCCCCGTACCTTCAGGGCCCCATCTCTGAATCGCCGAAGGCTGGCGTGCCCCGCGCGCGCCGACGCCCGCGCCCGCCCGCAGGAGCTGGAGCCTCGACCGCGTGGCCCAAGGTGGCTGCGCGAGGAGCGGCGCCCGCAGCGGCCGCCCTCGCCACCAGCAAGGAGTCCTGGGAGCTGCTGGGCGCGCCTTCGGCGACGCCTGGTCCCGACGGGGCTGCCGGCGCCGCGGGCCCTGCGATGGGTGGCCATCACAGAGTTCGCCTCCAGCGGCTCCGCGGAGTCGCGCGCCTGAGCGCCAAGCCAGCTCTGCGCACCCAGACTGGCCAGTTTGTTACCTAGCAGTACCTGGAAGTCTCCTCACCCTCCTCGTCTCGTGCTTCCTCCTCCTGCTCCTGCCCCTGCATGCTGTCTCCTCCGTGACCTCCACTTCATCATCGTCCTCCACATCATGAAACCACCACCATCACCATCTGTCTGCGTCATCCACGTTGTCATGGGACGCGTCCTCGAGACATGAAGGCATTCAGACACTTAGACCTCGGGACACCGTGGGCCGGCATAACTATCAAAAGAAAGGCGCCAACAAGAACATTCCTGTACGCAGCACGTCCGACAGAGAGGACGCCATGACTGTATTGCAGCTAGCGCTGATAATGATAGTGTGACGCTCGAAACTCACATGTCATATTGATTATGAGGTGCCTGGGCAAGGGTCCTTGAAATATTGAAGGCCTTTCTAGCCCGCGCCGAATTCAAAGCAGCGGGGACCTCTCAGGCGAACCGCCGCAGTGTGAAGAAGGGGGGGAAGGGAGAGAATGCAACCAATTGAATCGCATCCTGTGCAGATGAATTGCGCCTCGTGCGCAGTCGAGGATCTCGCTAGCGCAACGATGATTAGGAAGGTGAGTCAGCCA